>JAADXK010000002.1:0-121673 GCA_023337805.1 Globisporangium barbulae | reverse complement strand
GAGAGGAGCTGAGCTTCGACTATGGCGGTGGCGCTGCTGCTCAGGAGGCCGTGGGCGTAGTAGAGAAAGAAGAAGACGAGATCTCCGTGACTAGAGGGAGGTGTCTGTGTGGAGCAGCATGCTGTCGAGGGCTGTTGCCCAAGAACTCGTTCGTTTAGAGAGATGAGTATCAATGGTAACATTCAGCCCCGACAGCATGCTGCTATCATTCAAGATCGTCCTAAACTTAATACAAATTCCAAGTACATACTGGAATCCTCGGACAAATGCGTGCACTTTTACTTTGTCCGTTACAATAGGTATGAGAAGTAGTTTAGTTGGTAGCGAAATTAGAATGTTTCTGAGCGTTTGGGAGCTGTGCCTGTCATCCATTTTCGATTGCTTGTCTATCATTCTGCGCGACGATGAAGAGCTACGACGAGATTTGTGCGGACGCCACGACCGCCGCAGAGCTGCGGCTGCTCGAGCACTTTGTACGCAGGCTCTGCACGTGTCTTTACTGCATATGCACGTCGGCATGAAGCTGACGCGAGTGCGGCTCTGTGTGTTGCTGTTGTTATTGTTGTGCGCATTCGTGGACAGAAACTGCATGGCGGAGAAGTGTGGACGATCGGCAGTGGCTGCCAGAGCTGCCGCCAGAAGCTCGACGACACCAGCGCGCTCAAGGTGCGTGTTCCATTTGCTCGATGCGTCGTTGTATGTGAGCTGCTTCTGATACTTGCGTCTGTGCAATCAATAGAAATGCGTCAACTGCCACGCCGCGCTCTTCTGCGACCGCGAGTGCCAGGTCAAGGGCTGGAAGGCGCACAAGCCCGAGTGCGCCGTCATTGCGGCTTTCCGGAAAGCAGAGGCGGCGTCTGATGCTTCAGTTGCAGAGCAGTGAGTTGTTAGAAGCAACCAGCCAGTCGCTCGTATACCTTGGTTGTTTATGCGAACGAATGGCTGATGCGTTTCATTGTATGATACGACAGGATCGCCACACTGCTCGACACGTTGTCCTGGTCAGCCGCTACCAAGAACTGCTCAGAGCCGAAAGTGGTCGGCGTCGCCAAGTCGCTGAGCATGGACGAGAAGACGCTTCCCGGCTGGTTCTTCTCCCTCAACTACGAGCTCGTACGTTGTTGAGCAGCGTCTTTTGTTTCCAGCTTTTGCTTGCCATTAAACACGGAAGACCTCACTGCTGACGCCTCTCTATCTCTTTTTCAGGAGCCTGCAGAGAACCAGAAGGCGTTGTACCAAGCTGCGCTGGACCTCTACAGCCTGCTCCGAGACGAAGAGTGCTGGTGCGCTTGGCATTTACCCCACTTGCCTGTTCATTTGGCAACAAGTTAAAACTCATTGCTCGTCCTTCGCTTTGTTCTTGAATTTGGTTCCAGGATCCGCGACAAGGAGAGCTTCCCGCGTTCGAGCTACACCAACATCGAGGTACATGCAGACACACACTTGATCCCACGTTTTGCTTGAACGATAGTCTCACTAATGCAACACGCCTGCTGGCATGCACTTATGTAGTTGCTGCACACACTGCCCAGCTCCGAGGAGATCCGCGAGGCGTTCTTTGCGCGCAACGGCCACCTCGTACTCTTCTCTGCGTGGCTCCAGCACCCAGAACCGCCCGCGACGCAGACGGTTCCGCTCGAGGACCGAGGCTTCTACGGCGTCATCGACTCCATTCTGCAGATCAGGTAAGCAGCCATTATGAGGAGGTACCGGAGTTGCCACATTTTCTATCATCCGCTTAAGATTGCTTGCTGTTCTGTGTTTCTTCTCGTGGATACCTGCAAACAGCTCGGTTCGTGACGGCATTGACGCGTTCATGGACAGTCGTAGCGCGTGAGAGCTGCCTGCACAGTAGACGAAATGCGATTCGGAAGCCAATATCATCCTTCGTACCCTAGAAGCAATTTGATTGTCGATTTTCAGGAATAATACAAGATACTTCAAAGTACCAGGTAGCTAAAACCACGACGTACAAAAGTTTACCGGACAACACGTGCCTCGCACAGTTGTCTCGAAAGTGGGAAGCCTACGCCATCTTTGCCACGCGGTATAACGTGTCCAGCATCTCTTCGATGTCGTGGTCCAGCTCGTAGCACTCAATCGCAGCTACCACCTTCTCGTCATCGCTCAGGATGCGGTCTTTCAGGCGCGATTTCTCGTCCTGTGTGATCAGATTGTCCGCAGCGATGCGACTCGCAGCTTTAAGAGCGAGCGTGTACCGTGCTCGTCTCGACAGCGCAAACTTCTTGTTCATGTTCGCGTTCTCATCGCCGATTTCGCCCTCTGCAATAAACAAGCGGCAAATATGCCAGCAACGATGAGCAACCGAATCGATGATGAGGCAACCACACTGCTGTCACCAAAAGTACCTTCGATGATTCCCTTTTCTTCAAGCTCGCCGATCGACGGGCGCTTGCGCAGCTGACGAGCGACCTGGTCGGCCTTGAGTTGTCGCTCAAGCTGATGCTTGGCTCCCTGGATAAGCGGAGCCACATCTTCCTCGTTGCCTGCTCAAACAATCACAGTTAGTTCGTTTGACAGACTTTGTGTGAGTGGAGAGCATAGGTATCGAATCCACGGAGCTACTCGTCTTACCGCTGAGGATATGGTGAGTGACAAGCTCCTCCTTGTCTGGGCGAGTCTCCAGCAGGTGTGAGACTTGGTTCTGGACCAAATTGCGCTCGAGCTTCTTCGCGGTCGCAGTCAGGCTTGGAGCGATCTGCGTATCGTTTTCTGAAAGCAACGTGTCATCGTTTAGACTAGCGCTCGCACAAAAGGTGAGTGGTTAACAACACAACAACAAACGTACTGTCCAGCACTCCCTGCGAAGTCAGTTCCGTGATCGACGGACGCTTCTCAAGCTGGTGGGAGACGCGGTCGGAATTCATCTGACGCTGCAGTTTGTCTTGCGTCGCTTGAAGACTCGGAGCGACGCCATCTGCGTGTTCGCACAATCGCAGTTAGTCAGAAGCATGCATTGAACTCAGCATTTCTCACAGTAAACGTACAAACCGTACCATCGTGCACGATGCCCTGGTCGCGCAGCTCCTGGACATCCGGGCGGCTGTCCAATCGGTGCGCGAGTTCGTCGGCGCTCATCTTGCGCTGGAGCTGCTTCTGAACGCTCTGCAGCTGCGGGGCGACGTTCGTGTTCAGCAGGTGCTTCTTCTCGAGCTCATCGGCATCCGGGCGCGTCACTAAGTAGCGATCAATCTTGTCCGACGTCATGCTTTTCTCCAGCTCCTTCGCAGTGGACGCCAGCGATCCCGACAGGCGGTGGTTGGCGCCTGCACACAGTTGGCAATGCAAGCAGCGTTAGCAATCTGACATGGTACAGTTATCATGCTAAAAGTCTAGACGCCATGCTTCTGAACGCACCCGTTGGGTTGAGAATGTGTTCGTTCTGCGAGTGCATCTCCTCTTGGTTCGGACGCGCCTCGATCTTCTCCTCCATCGCCTCGCTGATGAGCGCCATCTTCTCCACATCCTCTTGAGTTTCTATATGAGATGCAAGCGACCAGCAGCAACACAACTGTCAGCTACTTCACTTGGCCATAACGGCACCGTTACGCAAGCAAAGCGCACGTACTCATGATGCCGGCGTCGTGGACCTCTTCAAGGGACTTGCGGCGCTTGAGCACACTGTCGACTTTCTCTGTGTACATTCACGCACAAGAAGTATCGACTGTTAGCGCCAACTTCAACCAACTCCGTCGGTCGATCTGACCGATCGCAACTGCAACGCACCTGACGCCTCCTTCATGTCCACGTGCGCGTCTGCCGCTTGCTGCTGCGACTTGCTCGGACTGGCGTCCTTCTTCCTGTCCTCCGCGACAACGGGCGACGACGTGTTGGAGCCCGGCGTCTGCCCAACCTGCACCTTCTTCGTCACGCCCTCGGGGGACTGCTCGGCCGAGCCGCCGTTGGCGGCCTTGTGCTGCTTGTTCTTCTTGGCCATCTCGCTCTCGTCCTGCGGAGAGAGGGGCGTTGGCTCAGCGGTGGTGGCGGTCTCGGCGCTCGCCTGCTGGCCTATGCTTGCTGCTGGGCGTGGAGGGAAGAGCTGCGGCTCTCGTGGCGGTTTGGATTCTGCCCGCCAGTCTGGATCGCTAAGAAAGAAAAGGAAGCAAAACCCACTGCAACAAAAAGCACAGAATATTGTGCCCGACTGAATATACACATACTGTGTCATTTTGGTATAGTCGGTTAATTATATGGACGAGTAAGAGTGAGCACTCTTGGGCTGGCCAGTGCGACGCAAAGATAACGCGGAACAGCGCGTCGCCTTTGCCAGCGCCCTTGTTGACCTTCGATGAGCAGAGCTCAGCGACCAATGGCAGACATTTGTCGCGGTCTCGTGCATGTATTGTCGCATTGCGGAAGCTATCCACCAAGCTTTTGTGTCGAATAAGGTCTTTCGCGTGTCTCACAAACATTGGTATACAACAAATACGAAATGTGTACAGCCGGTTATTCCAGTCGGATAGAATTTACACTCAAGATTAATTCAGAGCTTCAACTTGGCGGATGCCATGAGCATCCATCATTCACGAGAGCTCTGACAGTGATCGATATGACAGCGTGTGGATGTTGTATTGTAGTTGTGTGTGCATGCTGTTCGTTATCTCTGTGTGTGCATGTGACGCGTCTCCCTTCCTCTCTTTATACGCTGAACTTGTAGGCGCAGTCGATGAAGCGCGCGCACGTGATCATGTCTTCGCCTGAGTTCGCGAGGTCCTCCTTGGCCATCTCGGCGATGAGCAGCAGCTTCTTGACCGAGATGGGCTGACTCGCCATCATCTGCAGGATTTGCTCCTTCTCGCCGTCCGCCACGGGCAGGTTCGTGTGCGAGAGCACGGCGCTGAGCTCCTCCATCTTGCGCAGCTGCGGCACCTCGAGCGTGATGTCGAAGCCGTCGGCGAGCTCCAGCGCGCGCATGGCGTCGATGTTGGACGTCACGCCGATCACCACGAGCTTGCGCCCGGCCACCGGCACCGGATTGCGGATCAGCACCATAAGCGCCTGCAGCACCAGGTTCGAGAAGCGCGGACCGAGTCCTGTTATTCATTCACAAGTATCAATACATATTCAGTTAGTACTAGCACCATTAAGACACAAGCACTGCATGCTGCACGTACCAACGTAGTCGATCAGCCGCTCAATGTCGTCGAGGATGATGATGCTCAGCGTCGAGCGGTACGCCTCCTCGAAGATCGTGTGGATGAAGCCGCACTTGGCGTTTTCGGGGCGGGCGATGAGCTCGGACGCGCGGATGAGCCGCACGAGCGGGAACTCGCTCGCAACGGCGCAGTACGTCGCCAGCGCCGTCTTACCGGCGCCGCGCTCGCCGTGGAGCAGCACCGACATGAGTGGCGTCTTGTCGTTCGAGCGCACCTGGTCGATTACGCGCACGAGCGCGTCCTTGACGTCCGTGAACGACCTGCCGTACGGCACGATGCCGTTCTTGAAGTGCAGCGAGAGCTGGTCGCTCGGCGCGCCGAACTTGGGTTTCACTTCCTCGAGCGCCATGGCGAAGTCCTCCATCTTGATCTGTGGCATGAAGTTCGCGATCGCCTGGAACGTCTTGCCGTCCGTGCCGCGCGAGAGCGCGTGCGCGTTCGCCGCTCGTACGAGACCTTCAATCTCGGCGCCCGAGAAGTTCTTGGTGCGCTGCGCGAGGTTCCGGTACTCCGGGTCGTTGTTCACGGGCTTGAGCGGGTCCATGCAGAAGTCCAGGTCCGCAATCACCTCCGGGTGCAGCGTGCCGTTCTTGCGCGCGAGCTCCGTGTGGATCTTCAAAATCTGCGCGCGGCCGTGCTCGTCCGGCAGGTTGATCTCGATCTGCACTTCCAAGCGACCTGGACGCATAAGCGCCTCGTCGAGCATGTCCTTGCGGTTCGTCATGCCGATCACCAGCACGTTGTTGAGGCTGTCGACACCGTCGATCTGTGTGAGCAGCTGGTTCACGACGCTGTCGCCGACGCCCGTGCCGTCGCGACTCGAGCCACGTGCCTTACAGATCGCGTCGATCTCGTCGAAGATGATGATGTGCACGTCGCTCTCGTCGCCAAGCTCCTGCTGGTCCTGGCGCGCGTCCGAGAAGAGCTCACGGATCTTGCGCTCCGACTCGCCGACGAACTTGTCGAGGATCTCCGGTCCATTCACAACCTTGGGCTCCTTGGCCGTCAGCGCCTGCGAGATCTTGCGTGCGATGAGCGTCTTGCCGCATCCGGGCGGGCCGTACAGCAGCATGCCGCGCACGTGCTTGATGCCGAGCTTCGCGATCACGTCGGTGGGGAAGAGCCGCGACGCGAACGCGCGCCGGAAGATGTCGTTGAATTCCTTGTCGAGACCACCAATGCCGAGCTTTGAGAAGTCAAAATCCGGCTTGAACACACTGCGGCTCTGGCCCGCCGACTGGTTCGTGAGCCGCACGGGCGCGTCCTTGGACTTGGTGAAGTTCACGATCGCGCCCTTGAGGTACGAACCGACGTCGGGTGCGAACGACGCGCTGCCGTTGCTCTTCTTGCTGCCGCTGCTGTTCTCCACGAGGTCGATGCCCATGCACTGCAGCCGCAGCGGGATGCCGTCGTAGTTGACCGCGAGCAGCTGGCCAACCGCGAACGTCTGGTTCACGTACTCCTGCTCGAACGTGGCCTTGAGCAGACTGCAGTCGACCACGCGGACGTCCGCCTGCGCTCTCGTGAGCACCTGCTGGATCTCAAAGGTGACCGAGCCGAGCACGGGCTTGGGGTTTGGCGGCACGTACGGCGCGAGCTGACACGCCTGGCCCATGGGCAGCCCCGCGCACATGCGCTGCATGTTGCCAACCGCGACCGAGCCGCGTGGGATCTGCTTCTGCGGCTTGGCCGCGAACACGAACTTGCGGTTCACCCAGACGTTGAGTCCGTGCTCCTTGAGCTCCTCCTTGTTCGTCACGCCCGGCGGCGTCTTGTGCACGAGCTCCATGAAGTCGTCGAAGTTTACGTACACGCAATTGGTGAACGCCAGCGAGTTGGACGGCAGCCCCACGACCGCAGCTTCGAGCGCCATCTTGTCTGGAAGTGTGTGTACGTGTGTTGCTGAGGGTGTGCGTGTGCGTGTCGTGAGCGTGGACGCGTGCGTCGCTCTCCAAGTCGCTTGATCGTTTTATGCCTCCCTCCCTCCTCTCGCTTCTGCTGCGCACGTAAAAGATCGACATCTTTTGTTGACAAAAACCAATCAAAATTAGATTCTTTGATTTTTGACCAATCAAAGAGTTTAATTGTGATTATTGACCAATTATATGCCTCCACCTCATGCGATTTAACAAAAAAAACGGCGTCAAAGAAGAAACCGCATCTATTTTCAGCCTCGAAACGACACGACAGCTCGTAACGACTGACAGACGTCGTTCGTTCTCATGACATGACACGCAACAACAGCTCTGACTGAAAACGCGGTGGTGGCATCCCCTCTCTTCCTCTTCCATTCAATTCTTCATAATGCAGCAGCGACGCAACACAAGAGCGCGCTCTACGCCGATAGCCCCTTGCTGAGCAGAAACGCGTCCTGGTTCGGCTCGCGGCCGAGGAACTCCTTGAGCTGCTCGCTCGCGTCCAGCGAGCCGCCGCGCGAGAGAATGAGCTCGCGGTACGCGAGACCGGTCTTCGGGTTCATGAGTCCCTCTTTCTTGAAGCGCGACATGAACATGTCCATCGAGAAGACCTCGCTCCACATGTAGCCGTAGTACTGCGCGTCGTAGCCGCCAGCCAGATGGCCGAAGGACGCCGCGAAGTTCGTGCCGGGCGTCATGTCGATGAGCATGATCTCGCTCTGCAGCTGCTTGAGAACCTGCGCCGTGTCCGACTTGGCCTTCGAGTGGATCTGCTGATCGAACGTCGCAAAGAGCAGCTGACGCTTGTTCATGAGCCCCGCGTTCGCGTTCTTGGTCGAGATGAGGCGATCGATGAGGTCGTCCGAGAGTTTCTAAAGAACATTTATACGCACAGAGGTCAGCCATGCAGACTTCCAGCCATTAAATAGCTCATTGCACATTTACATACCGCCTTCGAGACATAGTGCGACGAGAGACGCTGTAGCGGCTCCTTCTGCCAGCACCAGTTCTCGAGCATCTGGCTCGGCGCCTCGACGAAGTCGCGCTCGACGCGCGTGCCAGCGAAGCGCGGGATCTCGGCCTCCGAGCACAGGCAGTGCATCACGTGGCCAAACTCGTGGAAGTACGTCACGACCTCGTTGTGGTCCAGCAGAGACGGCTTGGTCTTGGTCGGCGCGTTGAAGTTCGCGACCATGGCGGCGGCTGGGAGCTGTGGGTGGGGGGTCATAAAGACAGACAAAAGTGGATCATCAGTCACAACGGTGATCGATTTAGTCACACTAGACAATGCTATTGTACGCACCTCGCGGACGTTCGCCGAGTTCACGCACGACTGCTGAAGCGTGAAGCACGCCGCGTGGCCGTACTTGCCCTGGCGCGGGAAGAGGTCCAAGTAGAAGTGGCCCACGAGGCACCCCGCGCGGCCTGGACGGGCATCATAGACCGCGAACATGCGTACGTCCTTGTGCCACACGTGCGGCTGCGCGATCTCGGCGAACTTGAGGCTCAGGATCTCCTGATACATGGAGAGGAGCTCGTTCGTGACGTGGTCGAGTGGGAAGAACTCGCGCACCTTCTCCGAGTCGATCGAGCAGTGCTGCTTCACGTACTGGTCCATGTAGAAGCGGAAGTCCCACATGTTGATCTTGCCGTCGAACTTCCAGTCCTGCGCCTCGCAGTCCTTCTCCTTGAGCTTCAGCAGCAGGTCCAGGTCGCGCTTCGCCAGCGGCGTCAGCTTGTTGTCCAGGTCCGCGAGAAACTTCTTGACAGTTTCGGGGCTCTTGGCCATTCTGATTAGCGTGACAATAACGGGGATAACCGTTAAGTTCGCATTTCAAAGTGATGACAAAAGTGGGTGGGGTACAAATTTGCCAAACGATGCGTACCTCAGCTCCAGCACGTACGACGCGTGGTTCTCGTAGCCGAGCGTGATCGCGATGTTGTGGCGCAGCACGAGCATCTCCTCGAGAATTGCGACGTTCTTGTCGATGCAGCGACGGTTGAACGCCACCTCGACCGTCTTGCGCGTGAGTGGCACGGTGCACGTGTTGAGAATCGGGAAGACCGTCGGGTACGAGAGCGCGATCTTGAACTTGCCGTCCGCGCCCTTCTCGAGGCTGCCGATAAAGTCCTCGCTCAGGCCCTTGAGCTCGTCGAGCGAGAAGCTCACCTCCGTGGTCTCCTCGGTCAGGTTCATCTGGTATTGCAGCGCGAGCTTCGAGAGCTTCTGCTTCCACGCCTGCACCTCCTGTTGCTTGGCCTCCTCGAGCTTCAGGCCGTTGCGCTCAAAGTCCTGCACGACCTTGCTCACGTAGCGCTGCTTAACTGGCGACAGTTTCTAGCAACATGCAGAATAAACAAACAGGGAGACAACATGCAGTCAGTACCCATGATGCGTGCAAACAGACAGCTCTCTCAATGCACACCCTTCCATCCTCACCTTGAACGCTGGGCTCGAGGCGAATTTCTGGAGCGATTTGTACACGTCCGCGCGCATGCCGCGCTTGACGGAGAAGTCGGTGATCGCCTCGTCCGCCTTGTTGCACGCGTCGCGGATCTCCTTGATGGACGACACGTGGCCCAGGAAAGTGACGTTGGTCATGCGACTGAGCATCTCAAAGTCCAGGTCGATAAGCTTCTGCGCCGTGTTCTCGTAGGTAACGGTGGCTGGCGCGAGCGCCGCGATCTCGTCGTCGACTTGCTGCATCTTGGCAATGATGCTCGCGGTCTCGGCCTCGATCTCCGCGACGCTCAGGTCGAAGCGCAGGTTCGTGAGCTGCTTGCGCTGCGCCACGAGCTTCTTGCGCTGCTGGCTGCGCGCCCAGATACCTAGGCCCACGAGCGCGGCAACGCACGCGGCCGCGATGAGCACGGTCTTCTTCTGGTCGTTGGAGTTGCCGGCGGCCATTGCTATTGCTTGCTGATCTGGGTAGCGAGCGGTGAACGGACGGACGGAGTGGAGGAAGCTTTCGAAATGAGCAGCTCGCTTTTTTGATCTTCTCCGCCGCACATTTGAAATGTAGGGGAAAAAGACAAAAAATAGACGGATTCAGCCAATCGACGACGAGAAAAGATCCACATCGACGACATTTTCGGATTTCTGTTGTTTTGTGTTTGGCCATTTGACGCACAATCCCTCTCGCTGTCAGCTGATGAGTGTCAAAAATGAAGTGACACATGGACGAGCCATCGCTGTCATACATGAGACTCTGGCGTGTGTCAATGGCATTTCCTCTGTCTGTCTGTCTGTCTGTCTGTTGATGCGAAGATCGCTGGGCCGCACTACAAGCTCTACAGCTTGGCGGCGGCGTCCTGGTCGATGTACCAGTACACCACGCCGTGCGTCGGCTTGACGTCCGCAGCGGGGAGCGGCGGTTCGCGCTGCTCGCGGCCGACCATGTGGGGCATCAGGTCTGCCTTGCTGGCGCCAGTGGCAACGAACGCGACCTAACGCATCATATCAGAACCGCAAGGGCAGTGGACACGTGAGTTTGTGAGTCCCATATACATGCACACTCAACAGCTCAGCTGAATAAATACGACTCGCATTTCAGACGTACGTGATCGGCGTTGTTCACGACTGGGTACGTGAGCGTGATGCGCTGCGGCGGGGGCTTTGGCGAGTCCTCGATAGACGCAACAAAGAGCTTGTCCTCCTTGAGCAGCTTGTGGCCCGGGAAGAGCGAGCACGTGTGGCCGTCTGGCCCCATGCCGAGCAGGATCAAGTCGAAGCGCGGCAGCTACAAGTAGTTTCACATGCGTAACGCAATCGTCACAAGTCATTCTGTGAATACGGCATGCCTTCTTTAACAGCGATGCATGGCGAATGTGAGCGAACCTCGTTGCCCCAGATCTGGGCGAGCTTGGACGTGTAGTCCACCGCGGCGGCTTCTGGGCTCAGCGACGCATCAATCGTGTAGATCTGAGCGGCGGGGATAGCGACCTGTCATGTTCAAAGCCGAGCAGTCGAGTGTCCAATACAAGTTAGCACTTATATTCTATATCCATGTCAATGCAACAAACACAGCAACAATAGAAACACAGGACGCTGTGAAAGCGTCTCGTACATGGTCGAAGAGCGCCTCCTTGCACGCCTTGTAGTTGCTGTCGTCGCTGTCGAGCGGCACGCAGCGCTCGTCAGCGAAGAACACGTGCCACTTGCTGTAGTCCACGTCGCCCTGGAGCGCCGCGAGACCCTTGTTCAAAATCTAAAGGGTGCAATCACACAAGATACGAGTATTGTTGGAGGTTATCAAGGTCGCAGACGATAACGTCGACTTCGAGCGCACCTTTGGCAGCGAGCCGCCGGAGAGCGCGAGCGTGAAGCGGCCGTGGGCCACAATGGCTTCCTGGCTCACGCGCAGCACGAGCTCACCGACCGACGCACCGACTTCGTCCGCGTTGGGGCGCACGACGACGACCATCTTCTCTGACACTTGCTGCTGGTGTTGCTGGTGCTGTTGGAAGAAGAGTAATTGCAGCACGAGTCCAAGCACCAGCACCAAGAACAGGGATCGCGTCATCACAGAATTAAAAAATAACCACAGAATGTTAAATAAGATAGATAAATAATGCGAATGACTTGCAAAGATACCAAAGCTACGCAAATAGACTACAAATATTGGGAATTGTCACTATCGGCACCAAGCTGGATTCTGATACTGCAAGTGCTGGTATCAGCTTACACATCCGAATGGAGTAGAGCAATCAGTTCTTTCCAGGTGTATCCTTCTAGAATGAATCTCCTTCACTAACAGTTGTTCTTCAATTTTTAGCTTCATTATTACATATCTACATTTTTTTCTATATCTTATACACTGTTTGATTTAATTTAAAATATAATATAAATCGATACAGGAAAAGGTGCCTGATTAATGGACTCGTGGCTCTACCAGTTTACGCAGCGACAAGGTTCACAAAGAACTGCTTGTTCTTCGCTGCCAAAATCAAAGAAGCGAAGAGAGGACGAGAGAAGAAGAAGACGATGCCGGAGCTCCATGTGCGAGCCGTGTGCGCGCGCAACCTGCTGGATAAGCAGACCTTCGGCAAGCAGGACCCCTACTGCAAGATCACGGTGCGCAACCGCACCTTCAAGACCCGCGTGCACGACAACGGCGGTGCGTACGCTTACTCTGGATGAATGTCGTAGTGATGCACCACTACGAGATGCGGAAAAGAAGCTTACGCCCTCTTTTTCGTGTGTCGTCGTAATGCGCGTGCGTTTACTATGGGAACAAAACAGACAGGGCGCCGGTCTGGAACGAGCGCTTCACGTTCGACACGTACGACCCGCAGCTCGACCAGCTGCGCATCGAAGTCAAGGACAAGAACTTCACGGCAAGGTGCGCAAATAAGCAATGTGGATACATGTTTTCGCTAGTAATGGGCGATTGACGCCTTTGCTTGTTTTGCATTCCTGCAGCACGCTCATTGGTGAATGCCGCCTCCCGATCAATATGTTCCTGCACGGCAACGTGGTGGACGAGTGGTACACGCTCAACAACGGCAGCAAGCGCGCCGGCGAGATCAACTTGCGCATCCAGTTCATCGGCGCTGGTGTGCAGGGTGCGAAGGCTGGCAAGGCGTCTACTGGACAAGTCGCGTACGCGCAGGCGCAAGCGTACCCTGTCCCGCAGGCGGCTTACCCAGCTCCTCAAGGTGAGTGTCCCTTTTGTGACGCCGTGTTGAATGTGGTCATGTCCAGCGCCTAACATATCTGCTGTGTTCCTATAGGCGGCATGAACCCGTACCCATCGCAGCAGTACGCCCAACAGCAGTACGCGCAGCAGCCACAGTACCCTCCGCCGCAACAGCAATACCCTCCTCAGCATGCTTACCCGCCACAGCAGCCATACCCACCTCAGCAATACCCGCCTCCGCAGCAGTATCCACCCCACCAGGCGTACCCGCACCCACCGCCGCCGCCTAACTACGGTTACCCTCCTCCGCCACCAGTGGTCATGGCGCCTCCTGTCGTCTACGGCATGCCGCCGCCGACGGTTGTCTATGGAGTTTCTTCCGGCCACCACCACGGCCACCACGGCTACGACCGACACCACCGCGGCGACGGCGGCGACGGAGCGAGCATGGCAATGGGCATCGGCGGAGGTGTGCTCGGTGGTATGATTCTTGGTGACGTGCTCTTCGACTGAGCCAAGACTCAGCAACTGCAGATCTTATAAAGCGCCACGGACGCCGATGGTATGTAGCTACACTTCTTTTCTTGATAATCCCAAGCTTGCATTTTAGTTATTACCTTGTGCGTACAAGCGTGGTGTTGTTTCTGACTAAGGCTCTATCAATGCGAGGCATTGGAAGACAATGCCAATCGAAGTCTAGTGTCGTTGCTATTTTGATAACTTGCTTTTCAACACCAGGCTCCAAGAAAAGACCGACGGAGAAATGCGCAGTTTAAAGCAATTCTGCAGAGATGGCGAACGCCAAGCGCAAGCCCTCAGACATCCTCATGCGCATCAGCGACAAGCCTGAAATGGGCGACGTCGGTCGGTCGCTCACGCCGCAGAAGACCCAGGGTGAGCAGCACTACTTCGTCTCGGACGAGGAGCAAATCGCTCGACCAGCGCCGTCCTTCGAGCACAAGCTCAACTTCCAATATAAGGGCGATGTGTTCGCGCAGCGAGGGCTCTACGCGGACGCCACGCTGTACATGTCGCGCCTCCCGTCGACGCGCAAGGCGGCTGCGATCCGACAAAAAGCGGGGGCGAACTACAAGATGCAGGTCAAGCTCGCGCCGATGTCGCAGCCGGACAGCGAGGTGAAAAGCGGTGAGAAGGCGAACAAGGTTGGGAAGAAGCGCCAGTACATCGCTGCAGTCGAGGCCATGGCGTCGAACCCTGCACTGCACGCCAATCTGCTGAGCGACAACGTGATCCCGAACATCCTCACGCTCTGTCGCACGAAGGACCTCACGACCCTCGCGAGCTGCGTCTCGACAATGTGCCACCTCTCGTGTGAAACTGCTGGCCGCCAGGCGATCTTAAGCCACAACGCGCTCGTGATTCTCGTCAACCTGGTCGCAAACATTGCGCATGAGAAGCGTATCCTCAACACTTCGCTGGCGACGCTCGCGAATCTGACGATCGAAGACACGTTCGAGAGCACGTTCGTGAAGGAGAAGGCACTCGAGAGTATCGTCAAGAGTCGAAAAGTCTCGGAACTCGCGGAAGCCATGTCCACGTTCGCGATCTTTAACCTGTCGTGCCCAAACTTCTCGTACCCACGTGTCGAAGACGTGATCTACGCACTCATCGAGTATGGAAAGAACTCGCGCGGTGACCGCGAGACGCTCAGCCGCGCGATCTACAACTTCTCGTGCACGAAGATGAATCAGCTCAAGCTCGTTGAGTCGCCCGAGACCATCAACATGCTGCGCACGTACATCTCCAACAAAAACTCGGAAAGCGTGCGTCTGAATGCTCTCGTGTCCTTCTGGCACCTTTCGGACAACGCCACGTGCCGCCGTGCCATCATCCGCTCTGACTGCGTGCAGGTGATTGTCAAGGAACTCAAATTTCTGAGCGACGACGAGCACATCAAGTGCGCGCTGCTGATTCTGCTCAACCTGTCGTCCGAGTCGGTGGCTCGAGAGCTCATGGGCAGCGCCAAGGCTCTAGATGCACTCGACCAGCTGAGCAAACGCGTGGCTCCGACATCAACAGATCTCCAAATTTTCATCTACAAGCTGATTGCGATCATCCTGTCGGATCCGAACAACATCCACACCGTGAGCGAGTCGTTCTTCCGCTTCCTGCTCTCCTTCGAGCACAGCGCCGAGAGCAACCGCACCAACATGTCGTGCTACGTGCTCTTCTCGCTCACGTGCATTCTTTCCTGGAGCGATCAAGAAGAGAACAGCGGGGTGATCAGTCAAGACGCAGCCTCAGGAGCTCTCTTCACAGACTCCAGAGCGCGCTTGAACAGTTGCCAGAGCTTGGAGCAGCTTCTGGATGAACCGCAACATTTGCAGCTCATCTACCGCCACGTCGAGCACGACGGGTTCGACGCAAAGAGCTCCGAGCTGTACCTGCAAGTGCTGCTGCTCTACAACCTCTCGTTCCGGTACAACAAGGTGGACGTCGCGAGATTGGCTGCAGCGCAGCTCGCGCAGCTCGCTAGTGTTTCCCGTGAAGAGCGCGTTCTCTCGCTGCTGTGTGGCATCTACTTCAACTTGTGTCAGGAGTACGATGTGCATCTCGTGTTCTCCGGTAACAACACGCTCGGCGTTCTCGAGCGCTTTGCGCGGTTCTGTGAGGACGACACCAAGTCCATGTGCCTCGAGGTCGTGTGCATCATCTTTGACGGCCGCAAGCTGCCGCAGACAAAGCTCGTGGAGCTTGCCGTGAAGATGTTTCCAGTGCTGGCGGAGATCTGCGCGAGCAGCGGGACGACCATCCGCGCGGGCTGCGCTGCGTGCTTTGCGCGCTTTGCTATGATCGACGAGTGCCGCCTGCCCATGGTCAAGAGCGGACTCATCGCGTCGCTCGCGATCCTCGTCAGTGAGGACGATGCGCAGACATTGCGACTCTGCGTGCATGCGTACGCGTACCTGTCGCGCAACCCAACGGTGTGCTCGACGCTCATCCACAGCGGTATTATCAAGTCGCTCACGTACTTAGCCGCAGCCCCCGAGGTAGCTGTGCGTCGTGCTTGTGCCATGACGCTCTGCAACATCTCGACCTCGGACGAAAACATCGACGCGCTGGTCAAGTATGGAGCACTGCGCGCGCTGCTGGTCATCTCATGCGTGAAGTCGAACGACCCGGAGACGCGCCGCATCTGCATGAAGTCGGTCATGAACCTGCTGCGTCACGAGAAGAATGTTGCGCAGATGTGTCAGGACGGACTGCTCTGGGCCTTCGGACTCTTCGTGGACGGCATGGAGCCGAAGGACTACGACATCGTCTCAGATGCATTCTGCGCGCTTGCGTTCTACCCGGCGACCCGCAAGGGTACGATGAAGGCGCCGATACTCACGCAGATCTTCCAGATTGTGCACTCGTCCGCGTCGTTGCCCACAAAAGTGAAGCTGCTCAAGGGCATCTCTAATCTGCTGTGCGACCCATCAAGCGCGTCATTGCTCATTCACGCCGGTGTACTGTCACATCTGGTACATTTGATCGAAAAAGAGAGCCATGACGTGGACATCAAGGCGCTCTTAGCGCACATCCTAGTTCTTCTCTTCCAGAGCTCGACAGATTCGGCCGAGTCCGAGTTTGCCAAGCCGTCGACCGTGCGCGCTGTGGTGGAGATCATGAAGGGCGAGCGAGACGACTGCTCCGCGTGCTGCTGCATGCTGCTCCTGCGCATGTCTTCGTACCCACAGACGCGACGCGCACTCGTCCAGGCGAACGCGTTCGCGGCACTGCCCAGTCTGTTTATCCAGACGTCGAAGGACTCGCAGATGCACCTCGTGCGCTGCATCTACAACATCTCGTGCGACGCTGAGCTGCTCCCTGCGATCGTGGGCACGGAGATCCTTCCGTACGTGGCCATGACCGCGCACAACCACGAGTACGCGATGGAGATCGCGAAGCTGGGCGCCGGCATCTTGCGCAACCTCTCGTGCGAGGCCTCGTGCCACCATAGCCTCATGACCGAGACGTCCATGGCGATGCTGCGCGACCTCTACGACGTCGACGACAGCCAGTGCAAAGAGGACGTTGGCATCTGCGCGTGCAACCTGTTTCTCGGCAAGAGCAACACGAACTTCCTCTTGTCCATGGCGGTTCTCCCAATCGTACTGTGGCTATGCAGTCATCATGCGATCGAGAACCGCGCACTGTGCTCTGCAGTGCTCCGTAAATTGGCGATAGCGCCTGGCAACACGCAGATCCTCGTCGATGGTGGGGCGATCGGACCTCTGGCTCTGCTCATGCAGCAGTGCGCGTCGCTGTATGTGAAGAAGAACTGTATCGCGATCTTCTGTCTGATCTCTCAGAAGCCCGGCATCCCCGGCATCTTGGGCTCTGTTGGTATCATCTCGTCGGTGCTCGAGTTGCTCGACGACGAGGTGAACGCGAAGGATACGCTGTTTGAGACCATGTGCGTCGACTTGCTCTCGAAACTTGCCGAGTTTGTGCGCGCAGACGACCCGCGCGAAGGCAGAATCTCGTCGATCCTCTACGAGCTCATGGACCGAGACGATCGGCCGACCACCAGTGCAGGTGGGACGTGGCAGAGCGACCGCAGCTTTCTGAGTCAAAATCCGAACGCCGGCGGTCAACTCCCAATCCCCAAGCTCTCCAAAGCTCACTGGGTCACCCCAAGTCAGCTACCGGCGATTCGTCACACGCTGTACCCGCTGCTCTCGCGAGGCTACTCTGTTGAATTCAAACTCGTCGCGAGCCATATCGACACGCACACGATCGAGCCGCTGATCCCGGACTTTTGGGCACTTCGCGAGTCGTCGACCAACGAACCAGACACGCAAAGCGGTATACCAAGCAAGAGTCACAAGCAACAACATTTGGCGACCTCCAGCGTGGCGTTCGTGCCGCCCGAGATGTACGTGAAGAACCGCACGCCGTTCACTCCATCCACCGCAGCGGCTACTTTGACGTCGTCGTCATCATTGAGCCCAAGCGCACGGTTCCCCAACAACAGCAACTCGTCTGAAAACAGGCCACCGTCCACGCCCGGAAAGAGAGTGCCACCGATCATGCGCCGTCGCAGCGCCCAGGAAAACGAGCCGCACGTGGCGCTGCATCTGGTGTTTGATTGATTGATCGCCCAGCGAGAGCAGTTTTGACCCAACGTGAAGTGGTCACTTTTGTGGATCACAGTAACATTCTGTGGCGGTTACGCTTTCAAAAGCGTGTGCCAATCGTTTTGAGCGTGAGCAAAATGGGTACATCTTGTGAAGCCACCACTGTTGAAAGATCATTGCCAAGATGGCGCCCCCTCCTGGCGGCTCGTCGTCCGGCATCAAGCACTTGCGCGCGCAGGGCGCGTACTTGTACAAGCGCACGGTCGCGCAGCACCTGACGCTCGTGTCCACGCGGGACAATGTGGTCGACGCGCCGTACGACCGCGTCACGGAAGCCTACGGCGTCGAGAACTGGGCCCACCTCATGCGCTCACTCAAAGAAGGCGACGAAGTGCTCAAGAAGCGCGTGCTCGTCGCACTCACTGAGGTGTTCAAGCAGCCACAAGAGCTCATCATGTGCATGAAGTACGGCGCACTGGAGCTCATCGAGCACGGCATCCTGGATGAGAACAAGGAGACCCAGGAGCTCTCCGCCAGAGTGCTTAGCGTGATTGCCGAGTCCCCATGCGGCAGGGCAGAGCTCATGAAGAGCGAGATCGCCACGCACATTCTCAAAGTGTTCATGCCAGCAGCAAACAAGCGCACTTGCTGTCACCTTTACGACGCGCTGCTGTGCATCTCGCGGCCGTTTCTAGGCGCGCAGATGCTTTCAAGTGCGGGCTATTTGCCAGTCGTGCTCGACCATTTGAAGCGCAACCTCAACGAAGATCTCGAGCTGCGCGCGCTGCAGTTACTCAAGCACGTTCTGAACGACGGCGTGGAAGCGACCGTGTACCGTGCGCTCGAGATGGAAGCGGTAGAGCAGTGCGCCAAGCGCCTGTTCGAGGCCAAGATGGAGATCCGGATCGCCGCGTGCGATGCGATCGCTGCGATGGGGTACGTGGAGAAAGCCAAGAAAGCGTGCGTCGACAAAGGGGTCGTGAAGAAGCTCTGCAACTTGCTCACGGACGCGAAATGGCAGGTCACGGCGGCGAGTGCGGGCGCGCTCATGTGCATCGCGATTTTGGACGAGGCGAAGCGCGCGATCGTCGTGTTCGAAGGACTGCAGAACGTCAACCAACTGCTGCAGTCGCCCAAGTTCCTCGTGCAACTCAACACTGTGAAGCTGCTGACGGTCATGGCGGCGTACCCTCCAGCGCGCCGCATGCTCGACATCTCGTCGACAGAGTACCAACTGCGCATGCTCATGGCGGATACGGACCCGCTCGTCGCGAAGAGCGCCAAGGTCGCGCTCCAGGCCGTGCAGTGGAGAGCCTAGGCCACACACAAACATTCTGCGGCCATACAGGCACACATTTAGGAGATTAGCACTGGAAAACGTGTATCATACAAGCAGGCAGGCATTCCATCAGTCTGGTTGCGGACCGGCTCATGGTAAACGAAGAGCGCCAAGATCAGGCTGTGAAGAGGAGAGAGCGCCGAGCCGTACGCACACACATTCAGTGTCAATACAAGCATACATTCCTCCAGTCTGGTTCTTTTTTGCGGCCACTCGCACTGCAGTGGACAGGCAAACGAGCGCATGAAGATGGCGAATGTCCCTCGCAGAGTGAGAAGACCGGATCTCTGTCGCTAGATACAGCGCATTAGTCAGAGAGAGTGAGAGAGCGAGGCATCATACACACGCACACACGCGCCCTTATGCGTTCAACACACACACAGTTTGCACGTCGTGCCGTCGTCCAGCTTTCTTTCTGCATGGAGCACTCTAAGCAGGCATCATGCACCCTTTGTGCACAAAAAACGCCTTGGTTACGCGCTTTCCACGTTGGAGTTACACCATCGTACCCCTTTCGTATCCATAATGTCCACCGTATCTCTTCTCATAAGTGCGCTCCTTCCCAGCTTTCCATCGTCAGAACCCCCTCGGAGCAGACGGCATCCAGGTGCTGCATACTGAAAGCGAGTGACGCGGGCGGGGCGAAGACTTTTCGGGACAGCAGGGTTGGGCGCGGGGCCGTCCCCCACTGATTCAGTTGCGTTTTTGCCAAGGTCTCCACGTGCTTCTTCCCCCTCTTCTTCCCCCACAGTAAACCACTATGGTGCGTACGCGGAGCTTCTTGTCGGTATCTCTCTCTGTGAGGGTGCGCATCTAACAGGCAGTGCGTGTTGTCCACGACAGTCGTCCGGCGTCGGAGTGCACGATGATGTCATCACCCAGTTCAACGACTTCAAGCTGAAGCGCGAGCCGCACAACTACCGCTACTTCATCTACAAGATCGTGGACGACACGGAGATCGTGATCGATTCCACGGGCGCGCAGACCGAGACGTACGAGGACTTTGCCGCCAAGCTCTCGCTCGTCACCAACGACTGCCGATACGGCCTCATCGACCTGGACGTCACCACCAAGGACGGCCGCCCGACCTCCAAGCTTGTTTTCCTGTCCTGGTACGCACATAATTTATTTACCTTTGCATGATGATATGTGCACATGAGGGGAGAAGAAGAAGGAGTGGTTGCTGACAACAATGCCTCTCTCTACATAACTACAGGTCCCCAGACACCGCTCGCATCAAGAGCAAGATGCTCTACGCGTCCTCGAAGGAGTCGATCAAGCGTGTGCTGATGGGCGTGGGCATCCACCTCACCGCCACCGACGCCTCGGAGCTGGCCAAGGAGTCCATTGAAGACGGCGTGTCCAAGTTCTTGTAGACGTCTCGCTCCGGATCAGCCCTGCTCGCTGCTGCCTGCAGCGCGTGCTGTGCACTTTTTCTTTGATGGTAGTAGATCTCTTTTCTCCCGTGCACGCGACGCGAATGAAGAATGCAAGGCTTCTCTCTCTCTGCCGGGTGAATGAACAAGTGCCTGGGAGGTGTCGTCTTCTGCTTTCTCTTTCGATGCACTCACTTGTCTCGAGAGAGTGAAGACAAGCGTTCCTCGCGCCTCGTTGCGTTGCCATTAAATAACGCATCCATCTATTCATCCATCCATCACTTTCCGTCTCTCTTGAGTGTTGTTGTGTCACTGATTCATGTACGTGGCATGCCACAAGTGGGGGTCTATCCTTGCCATGACCATGTCTGTTGAGCGTCCACGTTCGCGGGCTGTTAAGCCTGCGAGGTTGGTGTGCTGTTCCGTAGTGGGTTCAAACACGAAAAGCTCACCGGATTCACAGAGAAATGCGTCCAGTTTAGTCACAAGAGGCAGGTAAAATTTGGCTCTATGACATCCTATTTTAAAAAATTTAATGGCTTCTGTCACAAAATACAAGTTATATACCCCGTTATAGTGACAGATCCACTTGACTCCTTTCTGGTGTGCCATTCCGCAATTTGAAGTCCCAAGCGCAAGCAACCGAGAGAGAAGGAAATATGAAGATCACGCTGCCGCATGCGATGGCGTCCGCTCTACCAGCAGCTCTTGTGACGACGCTCGCTCTTCTGAGCCTCTTGTACGTCAAGGCGGCGACTGTGGACCCGCAGAAGACGACGACGGGTGCGCTTCCGCTCTCGGCGACAGTGAACAGCACGCTGCAGATCGGGACGATGGTCGTGGCGGTCGTGATCCTGCTCTTCCTCTTCCTCGTGTATGTGCAGCCGCGCTGGTTCATGCGCCTCATGGCCTGGGGTTCACACCCGTCGGTGCTCTGGTGTGTGTCCACGTCCTCGAGAGTATGCTCGCTGACCATTGACGACGCGCCGTCGGCGACCACGCCACTGCTGCTCGACATCCTCAAGGAGAACAACGTCAAAGCGACGTTCTTTATCATCAGTAGCCACATCGCCGGCAACGAAGAGACGGTCGCGCGTATTGTACGTGAAGGACACACGCTTGGCAACCACCTGACGGTGGACAGCGCGAGCTGGCTCGACGAGCTGCACGTCTTCGAACAGAAGCTGAAGGAGTGTGACCTCGCGATCCGTGAATACCAGCCAGATGCTCCGGTCGTTCGTGACACATTAGCTGCCGTCGCTGCCGCAGGAGAAGGAGTTGTGAGTGGTGCAGCTCAAGGCAAAGAAGTAGAAACGACGAGGCTGCTGGCAAGTGAAAATTCGACTGCCAGCACTTCCACAGCTCCAATGCGGTGGTTGCGTCCAGCGTCGGGATGGTTCACGTCGAGCATGCGCGAGATCATTCAGTCCCACGGATATCGCATTTGCCTTGGCAGCGTGTACCCGCACGACGCGCAGATCAAATCGGAGGTCCTCAACTCGCTGCATCTGCGGATGTTCACAGGCAACGGCTCAGTCATCATTGTGCACGACCGCGCGTGGACAGTCGGCGTATTGAAAACAGCGCTACCCGTGTTGACAAAAAAGCTCGCTTTTGTCAGTCTTAAAGAGCTCACGCAGCACGAGCAACGGCAGTAAGAGGTAAAGTCGAGGCGAAAAAAAAACAAGCTGGACCATTTTTTGCTAGATCACCACCACACAATGATGTCGTCATTCCAACTCATGTACTGCATCTCCGCGATTGCAGACGTCTTACTGCGCCAAAGTTGGCTGTTGCTCGACAAGCGCAAATTGCGCATGCTGGCGCAAGAGGAAGTTGCGGAAGAGCTACAAGGGTCACCACGTTCGTATTGCAAGTAAATGTCAAGTGAGTAACGTATCATGTTTGAAAGAGAGGCGTATAATCAACCAGGTTGTTCACGTACCTGCGTTTGAAAGCACTGCCGGAAGAACTCGCGACATCCCAACTCAATGTGCGCATCCAGAAATGAGTCGACCTCGAAGACCAGAAACTTCTCTGCCTGTTGGGTCGGCGCCGAAAGCAGCTCGTCTGCTGCGAACTCCTGCACAAAGGAGCAGAAATGGTAGACGACATCACCGAAGAGGGCTTCGAGAAAGCTCACGAACGCCAGACGAGCTCCATGGTCCAGCTTCGTATCGACGACGAGCGTCGCACCACCACCAGCAGCAGCAGTAGGTTGATCTGGGCCTGTGGTCGCCACTGTCCGAGACTCCACCATCTCGTCAATGAACGACGAGTGTGGCTTTGGTCGAAAGAGCTGCGTGTCTGCATTCATGATCTGCTGACGAGCCAGCACCTCTTTCACATTTCCCTCCAGGCACCGGACGACTGTTTCTAGAGTGCATCCAACGATACAAAGAATCGTGAGTCTCTCTCAAGCACCAAGACGCAAGTACTTTTGCACAAGAGCGAGCAGTTGCAATGCAAACACGTACGAGGGAACTCGGGGACATCCAGTTTCCCAGGGAGGTACAGGTCGTCGTTGTCGATATCGAGCACGACCGCGTGGGACTGGAGGATGTCTTTTGGATACGAGATCGGGCCAAGATTCACTCCTGCGTTTCCAGTCTTCAGTGCTGGGAAAGCGAGTCGAAGCGAAACTTTGTGAACGTTGTAAATGCTGTTTCCTGTGAAGATCAATGTGATGAGAAAGAGGAGCAAGATGATGTGCCAGTTCCGAAAGCCGACAAGAAGACTTAACTGATGCGATGGCGCTGGTCGATCACCTTCTCTTTTTGCTTTTGGAACGTGAGCACGCCTTCAAAGCCGATGATGAACGGAGACTTGCCCTTGGCAGTGAAGAAGCCCTCACTAGACAACCAATTTGCTGCGGTGATGGGGCAAAATGGATGGAAGAAATGCTGAGGACAGCAACATGATGATGACACAAGTGAGTCGCAAGTTTGGTTTAGCAGATCAAAGGAGAATTCGTCGCCACTCACCATCCACTCGAATGGTCGAAGTAGCTCTTTTAAAGCTTTCCCAACGAGAACGAGCACCGACGGTCGATCCGATACCAAGATCGCCGATTTCCCCACAAGCAGCAGAGCCAAAACGCTCGTGATCGTCTGAGATTCAGACAACAATCAAGAGATCAGCCTACTCATAGCGCCCAAGCGCTCGAATCTGAGCGGCTTCATGAGGTTCGCAGCCGCTGCACAAGTACGCACCTGCGTGCTGAGCTCCTTGAAGACCCAGTGCAGCGGGAAGTCGCAGTTGCTGAGCTCCCTGTGCAGGTAAAAATCGCGGTACCTTGCATTCAACAGTGTTCTCGATGGCGATGACACAGTGGGCAGAGACGCCAGCAGTTCGCGCAGTCGCTCAATCGTGAGGCTCTCCTGACACGATGAATGAGTGAGTCTGTTGACAGTATCGACGAGCAGCAGCAAGCACATTAGCATAGCAAGGTCATCATTCACTCACCGGGTCGAGGCTTGCCAGTTGCTGGAGCAGCAGTCGCGCTTTCCTGTGCATGGGCTTCGCTGAAGTCACGCTGACGAAGCTCGGATGGCAGTACTGCGCCACTTCGTCATGAGATGGCACTTCGAATACAAAATTCATATTGCTGCTGGAGTCGCGTGATGAGAACGGGTCTTGAGATGCTGAAGGCGACGCTGCAACGTGCCACTGGGTCAGACACGCGCCATACAGTTCTCCATTACCATCGTCTGGAACCAGAAAGTCATGAATGCTTGTTTTTGGAGCTTTTTAGCAACATACAAAATGGACAAAGACGAATTAGGTGCGCCATTCGTGAACGGAGGAGGGAGTGATCGGCGATGAACTATACCAGCTTGCTGAGCTCGATGCGAAGGCGACAAGACAGCGGGGAGCGTCGGAATCGTCTGTCTGTTCCAGCAGTACGCCTGTGATGAAGCAAAGCAATGAGACAGAGACGCTCGACCACAAACTCAAGATATCAAAACACTTACCACGTGGATTGCACTCGTGGACGAGATGTCTCTGTTGCCGCAAAAGAGATCGTTGCTGACAGTAAAGCGATTGCCGCCATCCCCCATTGAATCTGCCGCTGATGAATCGCTCAGAGACGATGTGGCGTCAACGAGCGAGTGGAAACAAATGCTTTCGAGCCCATACGCCTCAATGAGCTCATCCAGCTGCAGCTCGCGCTTGGGCTTGTTTGTCAGCGCCTCTCGTTTGTCAGCGTCAAGCCACGATTGCGCCGATGCGCTGGTTGCCAGCCGCCCAAGCTGCACAGAGACCGGGACAACAATCGCACTGGACTTTGGCTCGTTCTTCTTCGCAAACGCCGAAGTCAAACTGTTCGCGTGCTTTTGCTGCTGGTGCACCTGTTCGCTGAGTTTTCGCAGCTGATGATCCGACTCGAGGTTCTCGATCTCGACCACGAGCAGCACGTAGAGCTGCGAGCGCTTGAAGCGGTGGTAGACGTGCGTCTGGAGCCACTCCCAGACCTGCTCCTGCGCGCGACGGAAGAGACTCGCGTACCGTGGGGGTGAGAAGGGCTCGCCCTGAAGCATCATGATCTTCTTGAGCGTGTCCTTGCGCACCTCCTCCGAGAGCAGCGCCGCGGCGCTCGGCGACGACTCGGTCAGATATGTGTTGTAGAGTCTGCGCAGCGTTGCCTGGATTTCCTCGAAGAGCGCAACCGAGAACATGTTGGTCTGGATGAGCGGCAGAAAGAGCGTCTGCACGTCCACCCAAAAGCGCAGGTTGCCCACACTTTCAGGCTCGTGCGTCGCCAGAAAGCGCTCGAGGTAGCGCGTACGCCGCTGGTGCACGAGGATCTCGCCCAGCGGCAGCTCGCGCTTCTCGCGGATCGCCTCGCAGAGCTGCGTGTACTGCGCACTCTCGAGAAACTGCGGAAACTTGTCGTCCGACAGCCGCTGTTTCACGCGCTCTTCCAGTCCCGCGAAGAGGTCCAGCGGGCTGCGGTCGTGCACCACGGCGTCGACCACGCGGTCCATGAGTTGCTGCACGTCCGGCGCCGCGAGGTACACGCTGCGCAGCTGCTGCGTCGGGTCGCTCAGGTACATCGCAACGAGCTCTTTGGCCTGTGGGTATAACAGTAGAATAGCCAATCAGCTCAGCAAGTAGTGGGGCACACAAATCACGCGATGCATCTACAGACGCACAATGTTCTGCAGCAGCTCCTTGCGGCCGACGAGCGTCTTGTACTTGCGCACGTGGCCCAGGAACGCGAAGCAGAGCTCTAGCGCGTCCTTCTCGTCGCCGAACGCACTCAGAAAGAACTTGCGACGGAAGCCGTCGCGCGCCACGTCTTCCAGTACCAGGTGCGGCGGCTCCTGCGCGGCGGCGTCATGGCGCGCAGCCATTGTCACGCGAAATTGCACGTCTGTCTCTGTTGGCGTTTGGCTTTTGAGAGTGCAGTTGTCAGTCACGCATCATGATTATCAGACGCAGCTGTGAGACTCAGAAATGATTCAGACGTTGATTCTGATTCATTATCTTGATCTGATAACGCGTGACCATCTCATGGAGACGCTTGGCCACATCATGGAGTTGCGTGGCTGCGTGGCGTAGCGCGTGTTGCATTTCTTAGCATTACATTATGGTTCACGTTCGCGAACATTATTAGCATGTGGGCACACGCACTACATGGCGCTGTCACCGTCATCGTCCATGACCTCTCGGTGATGTTGACACTATATCATCTACTTTTGCGGCTGGTGGTGAACGTGTGGATGTGGCTGCACGTGCACTTGCGGGCTGTGCGCGACATGGAGCTGCCGACCGAACTGCAGCACGTGGTCGTGCGCGTGGCCGCCGTGTTGGAAACAGGTGTCGCAGAGCGCGAAGCGGTCGCACTGCTGGCACGCCCAGTACTCGGCGTGCGTGATGAGCAGGCTGCACTCGCGGCAGAAGACGTTCACCTGCGTCACGTGCTCGTTGAAGTAGTGGTGTAGGATCATCATCGTCGAGTGCTTGGCGCGCCGCAGCGAGTCGAACTGGTAACCGGCGTTCGCGCACAGCTGGTGGAACATAAAGCGGCTCCCGAAGAATCGTGGCACGCGGCGGCACCACTCGGGTACAGTCGTCTCGGGCCGGCACGCGACCGTCATCTCACTGTCCTCAGTGTCCGCTGGAGCCAGGTGCACAACCAGCAGATCCTGCTTCATGCGCTGCACGGTGAACTTGAGCTTCTCGAACACCTCGCGCAGCTTGAACTCGACATTCTGCGGCTGTTGTTGTGTGGTATCAGAAGCACCCGCCAGTGGTCCGTCCGGGTCTTCCTTGATCATCTCGCTCTTGGCGCGTTTCCCACCGGAGCTGCCGATTGACGCGTTCTTGACCGACTCGTTCGCACGACGGATCTTCCCGTTGCGCGCGCCGATGCGACCAAGGATGCGATCGAGCTCCGCGGGGATGAAGTCGCCGTCGAAGATCGGCGGCAGCTCGATCGCGGGCCACGCGAGGTCACTCGGGTCCACGGACCGCGACGTCACGCCGCGCGTGGCGATGAAGTGCTGGCTTTCCTCCTTCATGGGCAGCTCCGTATTCTCCTCCGACAGGTACCGGTCGTAGAGCGTCGTCCATTCTTGGACGATCTTGCGGTCCTTGGCTTTGGCCAGGAGACTATTGTACCACGAGCGCAGGTGCTCGGCGCTGGGCGTCTTCTGGAACGCCGGGCGGCACCAGAAGACGTAGCTGATGCGCTTCTGCGGCGGACAGGACCAGATGTGCACGCGGTCGAAGCCGTGGCGGCGGATGTAGTCGAAGTACGCGAGCATGATGAAGTGGTACGCGGATGTGCGCGCGCTCGCAGGTTTCAAATACCGGATGCTGTCGATGTACGCAATGTACACGGCCTTGCGGTTCGCCGCCAGTTCGCAGCTCTCGCCAAATTCCTGCGCGTAGAGCGTGAAGAGCGACACGTCGACGCCGTCGTGCTTCTGGAATAAATAAATGCCCCGAGAGAGAAACGTGACCTCGGCCGGCAGTCGCTGGTTCGAGACGTCGCGCTCTGGTAGCGCGTGCTGAAGCGCGGTCGCATTCTCGTCGAAGGCACGCACGACCGTCTCGGGAATCGCCATCTTCTCGCCCGGGAACGACAGCACGCGCACGTTGAGCGTCTGCGCGGCCTCGCCCTCACCAATGGCCTCGAGCTCCTGCCGCAAAAAGCTCTGGATGAACATGCTAAGTTCGCACGGCGGGATGTTCAAGCACGTGCTCTTGCTCGCCTCGCGGTCGTTCGATGCCGGGTTGAGCAGGTTGTGCAGCGACGAGGATGGTGGCGGCGCTGAGGATTTCTGGCGCCAGCAGCAGAGCGGACAGACAAAGTCGTGCTCGAGCGCGTAGGCGCCCCGCACGGGGTTGAAGAGACCGCAGACCTGGTGCATCCAGCGCGCGCATTCGCTGCACTTGACCCAGGGCTCGACGGTCGTGTCGCACTTCATGCGCACCATGGAGTTGTCGTCGCCGTCGTCGTCCATTAGGCTCGTCTGGGATCCGCCGATGCTGCTGCTCTGCGAAAACGACGCCTGGCTTTGGTTGATACTGCCACCGTTCAACAAGCTGCCTGCCTGCCTCTCGCGCACCAAGCGGTTGCGGCACTTGTGACACCAGACCCTTGTCCCATCACGCGCGATGTAGTAGATCGAGCCTTTTCGGATGTCCGTGCCGCAGCTGCCCGAGCACTGCAGGTGCGGCTGTGCAAATGGGAGACAGTGCTGGTCGCAGAGCACGCACGTGTGGCCGTAGCACGCGCCGCACACGTGCTTTGGGCCTGGGTTGCGCTTTTGCAGCCCCCTCTTAAGTTCGCTCTCAAAGTGCTGCAGCAGCATGTCGGCGCACAGATGCACCGAGTGCTTGGGCTCGTTGAAGAGCTTGGCGTTCTCGAACACGAGCCGCACGTCGTTCGCAAAGTCCTGCGTCTCAATGTACTTGCCCTCTGCCAGGCGCTTCTTGACGGTGCCCAGATCCATTGGGTTCTACCGAGTTGGATGCATAAAATCACAGAGTCAGTCAGTTGCTTGTTAAGTTCGCAGCTCAGGCCTCAGCAGCTCAGGGCCACTATTTCCACATAGAGAACCTACTTTGATAATGGACGTGTAGGTCGGCAGGTTGAGCGCCACGGGGTCCACGGGCGCGTTGAACACGCCGCGGTAGTTGCGCGGGTCCGTCATGAGCTTGCTGATGATGTCCGAGAGCTTCTCAAAGCTTTTGATGCGCCCCTCACTCTGCACCGACGTAATGTGGTTCTTCAGATCCTCGGCCGACATGTTCTGCAGCGGACACACCTGAATACACGGCCTTCTCCGGTAGTCCAGAGCTTCGCCATCATCGTCTTCGTCCTGCATATCTCTCCTGCCATGGGGTAAGCTGCGGTTGACTCCTGCTGTGACCTGGTTGGAGGACAGCGGCCTGAGGATCTCAGACGACTTGGAGAGACCGCCGTTCTTTGCCTTGCCGCGCGTCGGCAGCTCGATGTCGTAGAGCGTGATGCTGCCATTCCGTCGCCGGTGCTTGCGTGGCGTGTACGGCACGGCCTTGATTGGGGATTGGGCCACGGGCGAGTCGGGTACTGCTGCTGTGATCTTCTCGGCTTTCCGCTTCTTCGTACTGGCAGCGAACCCCGGCGGCTGCTTGCGATGTTTCAGAGTGTTCTTATGAGACATGGGCTGCTCTCGGAAATCTGAGGCCTTTGTTGGTGGTGAGAGCTGCTGCAGGACACCGTTGAGCACCAGTCCATTCACGCGGCCGTTCTGCTTTGGACTAAACACACCAGCCTGCTCGCCCTTGATACGCCCAGGAGACACCAGTGCGTCGTGTCTGAACGAGGCCATCATGTACCCACCACCACTCGCTCGCTTGCGCACAAACTGCAGCGGCCGCACGGTTATCCGCACGGGCCGCGGCAGCAGCTGCGAGCGGTAGATATTGAGCCGCATGGACGGATCCTCCGAGCTAAAGACGATCTTCATCCACTCAGAGCGCGCGAGCCGCTCAGCCTCGATCCCAGCGTTCACATGCGCATTCATCTTGCGCCAGAGCAGAAACTTGGCGCAGCGCGCCATGAACGCCGAGCTCTCACCCACGCAGCGATCAATGTACTCTGATATACCAAAAGACAGTAGCAGGTCGTTAGTACCAGTGGGCATGTGAATCCTGAACAAGCGGTTCTGAGTACCTATAATGAGGCCGAGAATGCGTGCGGTCGGCGCCTCGCTAATGCCGTAGAAGAGCAGGAAGGCTGCGTCCTCTTCGTCTAGTTTCTTCCTCCGCATCAGCGGGATCACCTTCTTTGGCACCACGCTCGTCACTGCAGTCGGATCGGGTTTGATCACAAGCTCCCCCTCTGCTTTCTCTTCATCTTGTGCTGCTGGTATTGGTGCTGGTAATGATGCAGGCTCGGGTCGCTTTTGCAACTCAGGCGACACTGCGACTGCATGCGAGACGACGGCGACGGCTGTTGACTCGGTCTTGAGCGCCAGCAGCTGCTTGACTGCCTCGCTCTTGATGCGAGTGTCCAATTCGCCACAGCTGCTGTCCGTCGCCGTCTCGGGCGTCGTGTTGCCGTCTGCATTCATATCACCAGAGAAGAACTCAAACGCCTGGTCGCCAGCATGTTCGCGTTCACGCGCCTCTGCGATCGCGCATTTGTCCGCAATGTCGTCCGAACTCGACGGCCGCTTCACGATCTCATACCCGCCGTCGCTATTACTATCGTCGCTGTCAATGGAATAAATAGTCGGAAGCTGCTTCTGCTGTGGCGGCGGCGTGGCCTTTGGCTCAATGAGCACATGAATAGCATGCGCTCGTGCGCCGCGCTGTCGCTCATGACTACCGGAGTCCTCGTCGACATCAATCACGGCGTTATTGCGCTTGCGTTGCGTTTCAGAATCACTATTGGACGGCTCTACGCAAGTCTCTGCCTGCCTCTCTTCTGCGACGGACAGCACATCTGCTTCGCACTCGCTGGTGTATTCGTACTCGTCGTTGTCCTCGTCGTCGTGACTATTCTCATCATTTCCGGACGCAGCAGCAGAACCGCCGTAGCCAGTGAGCGAGCTGCCGCTGATTTCTTGGTTCCCACTGTTCTTGTCCTCCTTATCGTCGTCGTCGTCGCCGCTGCTCTCGTCGCTGCTGATGCTGATGAGCTCCTGGCCGTTGGCGCGCCGCTCGACTTTCCACGCCACGAGGATGGGCTCGTCCTGCACGCGCTGGCGCTGCACAGCGTGCTCAAGCGTCAGACGCTGGCACGCGGTCACGCGTCTCGCTGGGCGCGGCGTCGTTACGTCCGCCGCAGTCGAGTCCATCGTCGCGCAGCCAATCTACCTTGGACACCAACACCCAAATCTCCCGTCCATGCTTCAAATACAAGGCGGGCTGTTGAAAGTGGCGGGCCTTCCAGTCGTCCAATCTGATTAGAAGAAAACATGCAATTTCAGGATTTGCATAAAGCGAGACACATCATAGATTGGTGCAAATTGTGGCAGTTTGTGATTAAGCAGTTGGAATCAGATGCGGACTCAGATACATATTTTGGCTCAATTTTTTTCAAAAAGGCAAAATTAATGCGAATAATGGATGGATATGTTTGAACGTGGCGATGGCTCGTGACCTTGACGGCTCGTTACCTGTATGTACGTGTGCACGCGAGTGTGTGGGCCGTGCGTGCGTTTGCATGCAGGCAGGCGTCGCGTGTGATGCAATGCGACTGCGTCCCGTGCTGTCTGTTCCCATCACTGTGCTGCAAATGCTGCACCAGCACACGCATCACGCGCTCATTCGCCAACTCACCGCGCTCTGCTTGGGATGCACTCGCTCAGCAGCCACGAGACCAGCTCGTCCTCCGCCATCAGCAGCAGCGCTGATGAGCTCGCGTTTCTCCAGCAGCAGCAGCATGTCCAACAGCTGAGCCAGCACCACCAGTCACTTCTGCTCGATGGTCCACCGCACGAGGACAACGACGATGACCAGAGCGACTGGACGTTCATGAAGGCGGGCGCGTTCGCGCTGCCACCGAACAAGCGCGCCGCGTGGTCGAGACGCCTCGTTGTGACCAAGCAGCCGGCCTCGGAGTTCTACAAAGACGAAGGTGATGGGCATTGCTTTACCAAGCAGCGGGCTGTGACACGTTGACTAACCCTTGCGTTACGACAGGCGGCAAGTCGAACGCGCTGGACGTGGAGGTGACGCTCGTGGAGTTCAACGAGCTGGGCGAGCCGGCGCGGTCGCCCGACGACGAGTTTGTGGACATCCCGCTGCGCATCCTGCTGTTCTTCGAGTCGGGTAAGCGCGTGGACGACACGGACCAGGAGATCTTCCGCTTCGTGGGTAACGACTACGACTCGGTGGTCATCCGCGGCCACTCGCGCAAGGCCTCGGTGCAGTTCCGCCTTGAGAAGGTAAAGTGTGCGTTGTATGGATTGTGAATACGGTTTCGAGTTGGAATTGATCGTGGTATGCTGGGTATGAATGTCCAATGCAGGTGAGTCGACGGAAGGATGGGCAGCGCTTCAAGCTGCGCATCGAGGTGGATCAGGAACAGTGCACGGCGAACGTGTCGGACCTCACGCCCATCTTCACGAACGCCATCTGCGTGCTCTCAAAGCGCAAGCACCACAGCACGTACCTCTCGGACTCGTCCGCGCGCACCAAGGAGCCGGCGCCCAAGCTCGTCAAGCGAGGTAAGTACTAAGTTCGCACAAGTCATTCATCCAGGCCATCCTTACTACCAGCTCTTACCTCACTCTGACACTGTTGGTGGTTGATATGTAGACCTTGTGCGGCTCGAAGAGAAGCTCGGCGGCAAGATCGACGCTGTGCTGGTGGAGATGAACCGCATGAATCGCCACATCCAGAAGCAGGTTCGTCATGCTTTTGGCTCTGATTCGCCTTGTCGTTCGTAACATGTGTGAACCAGAACGAGTCATACTCATGCTCGCCTATCCCAACAGAACGAGCTGATCGCACGCCTGTGTCTGCCGATCCCCGCGACCGCGACGCTGAGCAACTCGTGCGACAGTGCGTCGCTCGAGTGGCTGCTGAAGACGAGCCTTGGCGATGATCATTCGCACCACCCCAACCCCTCAAAGCCGCTTATTCACCACCAGCAGAGCCAACAACATCAGCAGCATCAGCAGACCCAGGCGTCGCTGGGTGCGTACTTAGCGTCCTCGGACGACTCGTACGAGACGGAGACACAGTTCTCGCCGTCGTCCTCGGACATGAGCGTGGTCGAGATCCTCCCGTCGACGCTCACATTCGCCGAGTTCTAAGGTTTTATTTAGGCCGCGAGTGAGCATAAGGGGATATACATACATAGCAAGACGAGCAGCTACACGCAGCTCATCTGAGTGCACGCCAGTGAATACAAACCCACCATCCTTGTCTGTCCACCATGCTGTTGTTGGGATTGGATCAAATAGAGAAATGGGACCATTGTGCTAGGCAGACAAACAGTCGGCCTCTGGTGTATTCTGTGTGTGGCTGTTGTTACTTATTAGCTGGACTTGTCGGGTTTCACGACGCCAGTCTCGAGGAAATGCCGGAAATCTCCGATCACCTGCACCATGTTGCCCGCCGTCTGGATCTGCCGGTGCAAATCGACGTTCTTCGGACTTTTCTCCATCAGGTTCAGCAGTTTTTCCTTCCGTCGGAGCTGAAATATCCGATAAACAAACAAACAAGCAAGGTCAGCACTTGCGCAACAAGCAAATAGAAAGCGCATGCAAGGCAAACAACAACAACAGCAACATCTGCAACGTACAATCTCTTTGTAGAGCTCGTCGCAGACCGAGTTGAACTGCTCGAGCTTCTTCACGACCTGGTCCTCTACGCTCGCCAGGTCGCTGCCGTCCGAGGTCCTGCCATAGATATACACAAACACACACATAGATGGTGAATAGTGGCTATAGCAGCTCATGCGCAGCGCATGCCTTGCTTACAAGAACTGCTCCTCCGACTGCACGAGCAGCAGGCATTCCGACACGAGCGCCTGGTAGAAACAACGAGGAAGGAGAGCGAGCACGTCAGCTTTCACAGGCGTTATAGCCACACAAGACAAGAGAGACGAGCGGTACACGTGGCACGCACGTCGAACTTGGTGCAGACGTCCTCAACGCGCAGCTTGAAGGGCTTGTTCGGGTCCTTGGCCGTCTCGCTCGTGAGCATCACGTTCGCCATCTTGCTGCTTGTCTTGTTTGCTTGTTTGTTTTGTTGGAACTCTTGAAGGATTGAGTGCTTGCTGCTTCTTTCCCATTGGATGAAAATGTAACTACTAGCTTATTTCATCCAATGACAGAGTCGAACGAGGGGGAGGAAGCCGCGCCTGTAACTAATCCACACACAAACGAGTGTGAAAGGGGAAAGCGCAGCAAGTGATCCGCACAAGTAGGCAGCAGCGATGGCGGGGCAGCGCAAGTTGATGAGCGAGATCGACCGCACGCTCAAGAAGGTGACAGAGGGCGTGGAGGTGTTCAACGACATATGGGATAAGGTCTACTCGGCGTCGGCGCAGAACCAGAAGGAGAAGCACGAGGCGGACCTGAAGAAGGAGATCAAGAAGCTCCAGCGCTTCCGCGACCAGATCAAGAACTGGATCGGCAACAGTGACGTGAAGGACAAGAAGCCGCTCACGGACGCGCGCAAGCTCATTGAGCAAAAGATGGAGGAGTTCAAGGTGTGCGAGAAGGAAACGAAGACCAAGGCGTACTCGAAAGAGGGACTCGCGCAGATAGACCGGCTCGACCCGGCCGAGCAGGCGCGCCAGAACACGCGCATGTGGATCCAGGACTGCCTCACGCAGTTTAATGAGCAGATCGAGGCCACCGAGTGCGACCTCGAGCGCCTGCAGCAGTCCAAGGGCAAGAACAAGAACAAGAGCGAGATGGAGGCGCTCGAGTTCGCGCTCTCTAAGCACAAGTTTCATGTGCTCAAGCTCGAGCAGATCAACCGCCTGCTGGACAACGACGTGCTCGACGCCAAGGATGTCGACGACCTCAAGGAGGACATCGAGTACTACCTGGAAGCCAACCAGGTGCGCATCCAACGCTTGCTTGCTTTGTTTGTGTTTGTTGTTGCATGCAGCAAGCGCATTTTGTTTGCCTGTGTGTTTGCGCAGCAATCTCACAAATATATTTGTGCGTATGTGTATACTTGCGTGGTGTATTGCTACCTATAAAACTTGTAGGAGCCCGACTTTATGGACACGTACGGAGAGGACGACATTTATGAAGTGCTGGATCTCGACTCGTTAGGCGCCGCGGTGCAGCTGCTGCTGCCTACCGAGCAAGACGTCGGGCTCGACGACCCGCCGCTGTCCTCTTCTTCGACGGAAAACGTCAGCTCCGCCGCGGCCGTGCCCGCCGTATCGAGCTCCAGTTCGAACCGCTCAGCCACCAAGACGCCGAAGAAGAGCGTCTCGGCCTCGGTCATCACCGGCATTGGCCGCCCGGGTGCGGTCAAGCCCATCGAACTCAAGACGTCCGTGTCGATGTCCTCTACGCCGAGCCGCGCCGCGTCGTCCGCCAGCACCCCGCTCGCGGTCGTCACGCCGGGCGGCAAGAGCGACGACGCGTCGGACAGCAAGTCAGCGGCCGCCGAGGACAAACTCAGCAAGTCGGCGCGTGGGACGCCGCACCGCGGTGGTGCGAAGAACGGTCCGTCGCCGCCCATCACGAGTGCACCAAGCGACCAGGAGCACGCCAGCAACAGCAATAGCACCACGACCGCGTCGAAGCCGCCCGGATCGAGCGCCAGCTCTACGTCAGCGCCGTCGCCGACAGTCAGTGAGAAGGCTGCGTTCGACCGCAAGATGTCGCCCCAGACGCAGCGCACGCCCCCACCGCCGTCGGCACGTACGCCGCCAGTGAAGGAGCGATCTGCGGGTAGCACGCCGAGCTCCGTGAGCAGCGGCACCACTGCTGCTCCAGCGGGTATCGTCACTCCTGCTGCTGTGGCCGCAACAGTTGGTTCTGGAACTCCCACTGCTGTGGGTACTGGTGCTGGTCTCGTCGGCGTTGGTGGTGGCGCGGCTGGTGTAGTGTCGTCGCTGCTCGGCAGCGGCTTGCTGCCGCCACTGGGCAAGGCCCAGGAGATGGAAGAGGAGCCCGTGCTGACGGAGGAGCAGCGCCAGATCATGCGCATGATCGACGAGAGCTTCCACTTCGTACCGGAGGGCGTGGATTCGGAGAAGGCGAACCGCTACGTGCCGCGCAACCTGTACCCGACGCCCGCGTCGTTCCCGACGACGCCGCTATCCGTGTTCGAGAACGGCGCCGTGTTCGAGAAGCTGGACGTGGACACGCTTTTTTTCATCTTCTACTACCAGCAGGGCTCGTACCAGCAGTACCTCGCGGCGCGCGAGCTCAAGCGGCGCACGTGGGGCTACCACAAGAAGTACAAAACGTGGTTCAAGCGCCACGAGGAGCCGCAGGTTACGGGTGAGGACTACGAGCAGGGCACGTTCGTCTACTTTGACTACGAGACGGGCTGGTGTCAGCGCATCAAGACTGAGTTCACCTTTGAGTATAGTTATCTGGAAGACGAGCTGCTGTAACTCCATCACACAACAGCAACAAAACCCGCTTTCTCCACTCCACAACTATACGCGTGCTTGTCTTGTTTGTTGTGTGACGCAAGCGCTTGCAGTGTCGACAACAGAACAAACCGGCTGGTGTTGTTATGAACACAACTTGCACGATTGTGCAACATCAACAAGCACAGCAAGCAAAACAAGATCCAGCCAAGATGTACATGTTGTTTTTACGCCACGAATTAAATACTTCAACAAGCACATTTCCCCACGCCTACGCTTGCGCGCAACACACACACGAACGAGCAGCTCAGGCGAAGGAGTCCCGCCGGTAGAGCGAGAGCGACTTGCAGTCGACCGAACAGAAGTGCTTGTACTTGCTCGCGTGCAAATAAAAGTTGCGCGCGCACGTGCGGCACTGCGGCCAGTCGCTCAGAGCGCCGTCGCTCTGCGCCTTGCTGCGTCGGAAGCTGCTCTGGAGCTCTTCGGTAGAGACGGTCGTAGCGAACGAGCTGCAGAGCGTCGAGCTGCCGCTACTCTTGCGGCTCGCGCCGGCGAGCGCCACGGGTGTGAGCTGCTGTACTTCCTCCTGCTTACTGCGACCGCGCAGACGGCTGATCCACTTCTTGGCGCGCGTGCGGAGACCCATCTTGTTGTGTGGTTGCTTATGTTGTTCTTGTGGCGCTTGCTGCTTATGCCGAATGCGGAAATGGGACCAGATGGCTGCGAGCGCAAAGAAAGTCAAGCAAGTCCTTGTGTGAGAAAAATGGAAGACGACAGCTCTCGCATGCCTGCCTGCCTTCCTGCGCGTTCCTCCTCGCAAGCCGCGCAGCTGATGTGCGGACCACTCACTTACTCGTTGCGCCCACTGTCGCCGTCCTTTTCTTCAAGCAAAGGGCATCATTTGCGCGTGAGTAACTCAAATAAGGGAGGAAAGGTCCGTTTAGAAGGCGCCTGATTGGGACGTGATGGATGGAAGTGTTGGTGAGTGAGTGAGTGATGTGGAAGAAAGAACGCGCTGAAGCGTTGTCGCGCAAGGGGCCATGAGCGCCGCCCGTCGGCGGATGTGGTCGAGTGTCCATCCGTCCAGTCGGCCACCCAGTCGGCCACCGCGAAAAGATTCTTTCTATCCATCCCGCCGCCCTCAACAGCCGCAAAGTCACAGCGGCAGCGTCTACGAGAACCACGTGACACGCGCGCTCATGACAAGAGTGAACGTGAGTGTTGTTGTTAACGATAACAAGCGGTGCATGTGGTCACCACCACACGCTTTCTCGTGTCGCGACGTCGCATTTTCTCCTGGTAGACGCAGCTATGAGCTACATCGAGTTCTCAGAAGTGGAGAAGACGCCACTCATAGAATCGTACTTAACACAAAATATCGTACTTTATTGAGAATTTTAGACTCACAGGACTGGATAAAATTGAGATTTGCCTCATCTGTGATTCGCTAGAAAATGAATGATTGTGTAAACCACAAGATTTTAAGGCCTTATACTTCTTTCGTCCACCGTTTCCTCCCTCCCTACTTGTTCGTTGGTACAAAACAATCACTTGCCTTCTGTATGCCGGTCCTGTGGCTGTGGTGATCCAATCCACACAGCATTCACATTCGCATTGGCGCACAAGCAGATCGCATCACCAGCACGAAGAAGCTATCGCAGCCATGGCCGACCAGCAGCAACAGGCGGCGGCGCGCTCGCTGCCGGAGCGCATCTCGTTCCCGGACGAGGAGCTTAAGATCCTGCAACTCTGGGAGGACCTCGACGCGTTCAAGAAGTCGCTTGAGCTCTCCAAGGACCGCAAGCCGTTCACGTTCTACGACGGGCCGCCGTTCGCCACGGGTCTGCCGCATCACGGCCACCTGCTCGCCGGTACGATCAAGGACACGGTCACGCGCTATGCGCACCAAACGGGCCACTACGTTGAGCGCCGCTTCGGCTGGGACTGCCACGGGCTGCCCGTCGAGAACGAGATCAACAAGAAGCTCAACGTGACCACGAAGGAGCAGGTGATTGAGATGGGCATCGACAAGTACAACGCTGAGTGCCGCGGCATTGTGCAGCGCTACACGAAGGAGTGGGAGCGCACGGTCAAGCGCATCGGGCGCTGGATCGACTGCGAGAATGACTACAAGACTATGGAGCCGTGGTACATGGAGTCTGTCTGGAACGTCTTCCAGACGATTTTCAACAAGGACTTGATCTACCGCGGCTACAAGATTCTGCCCTACTCGACCGCTTGCACCACGTCGCTCTCGAACTTTGAGGCCAACATGGACTACCGCGACACGCCCGACCCGTCGGTCGTTGTGAGCTTCCCGCTCGCGGACGATCCGGAGGTTTCGCTGCTCGCGTGGACGACCACGCCCTGGACGCTCCCGTCCAACCTGGCACTCTGCGTGAACGACAACTTTGACTACGTCAAGGTGAAGGACCTCAAGTCGGGCAAGTTCTACATCGTGGCTGAGGCGCGCTTGGTCCAGGTATACCCAAAGATGGATAAGAAGGGCTACAAGGGCGGCGAGTTTGAAATTGTCGAGACGTTCAAGGGCGCGACGCTCGTGGGCAAACAGTATGTGCCGCTCTTCGACTGCTTCGCGTCCTGGCCAAACGCCTTCCGCGTGCTCAGCGACAGCTACGTGTCCGACAACGGCGGCACGGGCATCGTGCACCAGGCGCCGACCTTTGGTGAGGACGATTACCGCGTGTGCGTCAAGTACGGCGTGACTGACAAGTTCACTTTGCCGAACACGCTGGACGACAACGGCAACTTCACGGACCAGGTACCGCTCGTCCAGGGGATGCACGTGAAGGCGGCCGACGATGTGATCTGCAAGGAGCTCAAGGCCAAGGACCGCCTCGTGTCCAAGGGCACGATCGTGCATAGCTACCCGTTCTGCTACCGCTCGGGCACGCCGCTCATCTACCGCGCGATCCCCGGCTGGTTCGTGAACGTCGAAAAGATTAGCCACCGCATCGTGGAGAACAACAAGAAGACGTATTGGGTGCCCAAGTTTGTGCAGGAGAAGCGTTTCCACAACTGGCTCGTGGACGGCAAGGACTGGAACATCTCGCGCGGCCGCTTCTGGGGCACGCCCATGCCGCTCTGGGTGAGCGACGACTATGAAGAGGTCGTGTGCGTGGGCTCAATCGCCGAGCTCGAGGAGCTCACGGGCGAGAAGGTCAAGGACTTGCACCGCGAGTTCATCGACCACCTCACGATCCCGAGCAAGCAGGGCAAGGGCGTGTTGCGCCGTATCCCCGAGGTCTTTGACTGCTGGTTCGAGAGCGGCTCGATGCCGTACGCGCAGCAGCACTACCCATTCGAGAACCGTGAGAAGTTTGAGAATGGGTTCCCCGCGGACTTTATCGCCGAGGGGCTCGACCAGACCCGCGGCTGGTTCTACACGCTCATGGTGCTTTCCACGGCGCTCTTTGATAAGCCGGCGTTCAAGAACCTCATTGTGAACGGCCTCGTGCTCGCCGAGGACGGTCGCAAGATGAGCAAGTCGCTGCGCAACTTCACGGACCCGGTTGAGATCTTCGAGAAGTACGGCGCCGATGCGCTGCGTCTGTACTTGATCAACTCGCCCGGCGTGCGTGCCGAGCCCGTGCGTTTCCAGTCCACCGGCGTCTTTGGCGTCATCCGCGAGCTCTTCCTGCCGTGGTTCAACTCGGCGCGCTTCTTCGCGCAAAACGCCGCGCGGCTGCAGGAGAGCACGGGTGAGATCTTCGTGCCATCCCAGGAAGAGGCGCTGGCGTCCACGAACGACATGGACTCGTGGATCATCGCGGCGCTGCACAACCTCATTAAGTTTGTGCACCAGGAGATGAAAGCCTACCGCCTCTACACGGTCGTGCCGCGCCTCGTGGACTTTATCAACCAGCTCACCAAGTGGTACGTGCGCCTTAACCGCCTGCGCCTCAAGGGCAGCGCTGGCAATGAAGAGGCGCACATTGCGCTCTCGGCGCTCTACGAGGTGCTCTACACGCTCGCGAAGCTCATGGCACCTTTCACGCCTTTCTTCGCCGAGTACATGTACCAGTTCCTGCGCCAGTTCCACCCGGCGATCGTGAACAACGTCACGGGTTTGGCTGATGACGCCGACGGTGTCGCCAAGAGCGTGCACTTCCTCATGCTGCCGGACTTTGATGCTTCGCGCATTGACGAGAACGTCGAGACGCGCATGAAGAACCTGCAGGACGTGATTGAGATGGGCCGCGTGGTGCGCGAGCGCCGCACGATCTCGCTCAAGAACCCGGTGACGAAGGTGATCGTCGTGTCGACCGACAAGGCGGCGCTCGACGGCCTCGAGCTGCTCAAGACGTACATTCACGACGAGCTCAACATGCGCGACCTCGAATTCACGACGAATGAGAAGGAGTGGTGCGTGCTCAAGGCCGAGGCCAACAGCAAGGCGCTGGGCAAGCGCCTGGGTAAGGCGCTCGGCGGTGTGCGCAAGCAGGTCGAGGCGCTCTCGCACGACGACGTGAGCGCGTTCCTGGCGAACAAGAGCGTGACCTTTGGCGAACACGTGCTCTCGGGCGACGACGTGCTCGTCAAGCGCGAATTCAAGGGTGACTCGGCGATCTACGAGGCCGACGTGTCCGCGTCGGGCAACTTGACCGTGATCATCGACACGCGCGAGGACGAGCAGCTGAAGCTGCAGGGCTGTGCGCGCGAGTTTGTCACGCGCGTGCAGAAGCTGCGCAAGAAGGCCGGTCTTGTGCTTCAAGACAAGATCCAGGTCTACTTTGCCGAGCACGAGGGCTCGCGCGCGATCACCACGGCGCTGCAGACGTTCCTGAGCACGGTGGCCGCGTCGCTGGGCACGACGCCGGCGCCACTGGCGCTGCTGCCGAACCACGCGGTGGCGATCATCGCCGAGGACGCGCAGTTCTTCGACTCGTCGATCTCGATCGTTGTGACGCGCCCCGCTGTGTTCTTCGTGGCCGACGACGCGAAGCTCGTGAACAGCTCGGCCGTGGCCGCCGAGGACATCAAGGCGTACGTGGCGTCCATGGAGTACGCGGACGTCAAGGCGGCGCTCGCGGCCAACGGCGGCGCACTCACCATCCAGGTTCAGGAGCACAAGGCCACGCTGCGCCACAAGAAGGAGCTCTTCCTGAACGCCAAGGAGTTTGCCGCGGCCTCGGGCAGCGCGGACCTCAAGTGGCTCTTGGCTTAGATTGACGACAGTTGTGCATGTGTAGGCTCATTCATTTTCTTCTGAGGTTTCTCCATTTTTCAACCCTGTGGCGATTTCTTTTTTGTTTTTGTTTTTTGGGATTTTGTATGAGAAGTGACAGCAAAACAAAAACAAAAACAAACAATTGGAAAGCAAGGAATTCCACAACTAACAATAACTCTGCGGGTTAATAAGTAATTCGATGCTGACAGTTTAGAAACCACCAGCTTTTTAATTGGTTTTTGGGTCGACAGACACACGATGAGCCCTTCATTTTCGGCTCCTGACGGTCTGCATCCGCATCAATTGCTGGGTGCGCTGAAGCGGTGCTGGAGCCAGTCGTAAGAGACGAGCACGATGCCGAACTGCGGCGCGATGCGTCCCACGCGCGGGCCCCAGCCGGCGAAGAGCGCGTTCACGCCGCCCTCGCTGTACACCTGCTTGAAGGTGCTGACGAAACCGAGGGACGCCACAGCCCCTCGCGACTGCATGCGCGTCTTGAGCACGTCCAGCGGTGTCGAGAAGAACGCGGCCGGGATTCCTGCCGCGGATGCCGCCGCCATGGCCCAGCCGAGCGACGAACCGTCCTCGATCTGCAGCTTGCGCTTCGAGTAGTCGTAGAGCGTAAAGTACGTGGCCGCGAACAGCACGTCTCGCGAGACGCAGGCGCTGTAGCCGCGGTAGACCCCTCGCAGGCCCAGCTCCTTGATCACGCCCGCGGCGTTCAGCGAACTGTCGATCTGCATGCGCACTTTGACGATCTCCACTGGGTTCATCACCACGGACTGCGTGATGCCCGAGCAGACGGCGGACGCCAGCGACGCCACGAACGCGTTCGGGTCGGCGAACTTGCCCTTGACGTACTCGCGCGTGGCGAGCGACACAGCCTTGTCCGGGATCGTACCACAGAGCTGTGGCCCCAGACCTTTGTAGAACGACACGACGCCCTCGTGCTTGACGATGTTATTCAGAACCTGCACGGCGGAGCTGGACACGCGACTGTGCTGCATGCGCGTCTTGACCACGTCCACTGGGTACACTGCGATGATGCCGCCCATACCGGCGGTGGCGCCGATCCACATGCTCTGGAAGATGCTCTGAGACGCCTTGTGCTGCGGACGCACGATGCTGGCAGGCGTGGCGGTTGAGCTCGTGAGCGAGCGCGTCTGGTGGCTTCGGAGCTGCATGCTGCTACTCATGATACTGGTACCTGCGTCCTCGGCTCTGAATATGCGAATGCGAGCATGAAATGACAGAGTGAGTGGTTATCAGGTACCTACGCACGTGTGCTTCTCACAAGAAACACGACGCGATGGTGATGAGCTCGTGTCATTCGCCAACAGACTAGGCGCAAGGCTTTGTACCTGTACGTGCTGGCGTTCAGGAGCACTGCTTGGTGCTTGAGTGCGTGGGCTTTGCTGGTGCGAAAAGGCAAGTCGGAACAGAGACGCGGGTGTTTGCGCAGTCAGGTCGGTCGTTTTTTTAGACTGCGAACGGCTCAAGTTGACGTGAGTGAGCCCGGCGGTGCAAATTCTGAAGTGGTGGCGGCTTTCAGAAGCGCGGTCGGCTCGTCGATGACACGCACGGGGCTGCGTCACCCAAGCACATCGATCTGCTTGGATCTGCTGGCGCGCAAAAGCGGGTTCAGCGTCGACGTCACTCACCACTCGCGGTCTCAAACGGTCTATTTGACAAAACGGCCCACTCTCGGAATCTGATGGTCAGGAGGCGCGTCGACGACGTCACGACCAATCATCGATGGCCACATCGTTCGAAATTTTTAAATCAGTGTATTTGGGCAGATTTCAGGATGGACTTTAAGGTAACGCACTGAGATGTGATAGTATTCTGTAATATGAGACATGTCGAATGTTAAATACTCTGTAGTGTGTCTAAACAGCATTGTGATTATGTCAAAGCGCGTTGTGTACTGGCTGTTCTTTGCCCATTTGGACATCAGACGACTTTTTCAAGACCAAACATTCACAACTGTGGTTATCCGCCGTCAGTCGGCCAAGACGACCCTGCACATTCACATCTGACATGCTCCATATGTGGATCGCTCTACATTATGTGAAGCAGCAGATGGAACTCTTGATAGAGCGGTCCACATTTACCATGGAAATGCCGCATGAACGCCACGTCAATCGAAAAAGCTGGTCAAGCGAAAGTAAGCAGCAGCAGCAGCGATGGTGGCCTTCGACTCCTTCACGGGCTTCGCCTACCAGGCGTTCATCGTGTCGCCGGCGATCTCGTGGATCCTGACGCCCGGCCGCTTCTCTAAGCAGCGCGGCTTCTTCTACGCTGTCTCGTTCCTTGTCGCACTCGCAGCAATCTCCATCGTACGTTCCCCAGGAGCTACGTGCTGCAATACAATGGCAAACAAAGCTCGTAGCTAACTGCTTATGTGTATTATGTGTGACGTATGCGACTGTTGTATGGTGACCGCGACGAATACAGTTCATGCAGTTCAAGGAGCAGGAGTCCAACTTCTACCACGTGATCGGCGCGCCGCGCGACGCGGGCTTCGGCGACATCAAGAAGGCCTTCCGCGCGCGCTCGATCGACCTACACCCGGATAAGAACCCGTCGCCGACGGCAGTTGCGGACTTCAACCGCCTGCGCCTCGCTCTCGATGTGCTGGGCGATGCTCAGAAGCGCGCATTGTACGACCTCTTTGGCGAGGGCGCCGTGCTCAAGGAGCTCAGCGCCGTGCAGATCGAGTCCGTCATCGGCGCGCTCTCGTTCTACGCGTTCTGGGGCGTCCTGACCTTCATTCTGACACTCGGCGACGCCGCGCGCGACGCCCGCGCCTGGTCGTTCGCCGGCGGGATCCTCTTCTTCATCCTGGAAATCAACCTGATCTTCGGCGGCCTGCAACTGCCGTCCAAGCTCTTCCCGTACACAACTGTGTTCGAGTTCACGATGCTCTTGCGCGCCGCGTTCCCGCCATTTATGAACGGCACGCGCGCCATCGGCGGCTACTTCTACCGCAGCCTCGCGATGGAGAACTTTGCGCTCGGCATTGAACTGCTCAACAGCAACCGGGTACAAAATGCTTTGACAACGAGTGACTGTTTGCTGAGGGCTGTGTTGGCTGACAAGTCGCTTGCTCTCTGATGAATGATCATCTAGGCGATTCTGCTCTCGATGCGCCAGCTCCAGGGCGAAGTCGCGTCGACCCGTCGTCGCCCTGGCCCCAGCACCGTCGTGAAGTCGGATGCGCCACCACCAGGTGCGAGACGACGCATGAAGTTCGACAAGCACGCGCCCGTGGGAGCCGCACCGTCTGCACAGGCGCATGCTGCCCCTCCAGCTGAGGACGGCCCAGCAGCGACTGCAGACGAGTACCAGGACCTGCAGAATCCAGCGCCGGCGGTGCAAAAGGCGCCAGGCTTTGCGATTCCGCAGTTCGTGTACGCGATTGGCTTTTATTTGGTGATCAGCTACCTCTTCCAGTAAGCAGCTACATGTATCTGTAGGGAGCAGAGAAATTGACAATGGAAGACCGAAATGGACACAGTGACTTGATGATCATGATGAGGATCATTTGACTACAGCCACGGGAGTTGGTCGAGGTCGACGTTCCCACCGGAGATGACGATGCCAATGTTTTGGATCCTGCTATTGCCAGTCTCTTCCTCCTCCACCGCAATGGGCAACTTGTTGGTGAGAACGGCAGTCGCCGCAACAGCACCGCTCGGCTCCACGACCTGTTCGGAAGGTACAAATGGGTAATGGAGAGTGCAGTAGTTAGCAAGACTGACTGGTTGGCTGGGGATTTGTAAAACGTACCAGCTTCATGCGCTCCCACATGAGCTTCATGGTCGCGACGATCTCGGCGTCCGACACGAGCACGATCTCATCCACGTAGTCGCGGATCACCGGCCAGTTGAAGTCGCCTACGACGATACGGACTTGGTAAGGACAACAGCAAAGTGATACGCAAGTGCAGACAGCAAGGCGTACCGAGCGTAGACTTGAGTCCGTCCGCGATCGTGTTTGGTGGGATCTGGTGGCCCGAGAGCTGTCCCGTCTGGAACGAATGGTGCGCGTCCGCCGCACCGACGGGCTCGGCCGCGAACACCTTGATGTCCTTGGAGAGCGACTGAGAGCCAAACACAGCAAAATTACATTACGCTCTCACGCTCGTCCATACGTAGCCATAACTTTCGTCTATCGCACCTTCGCAGCCATAGCGATGCCCGAGCAGAGCCCACCGCCGCCCACTGGGACGACGATCGCGTCCAGCTGCACGCCGAACTCCTGCTGGACCTGCTCCAGGAGCTCCACTGCCGCCGTGCCCTGACCGCTCATGACGTTCACGTCGTTGGACGGATGAATAAAGTGCGCACCGTACTTCTCCACGCAAAGCTTCGCTGCGGCGTCGCGCGCCTCCCCCGTAGGCTCGCAGAGCACGACCTCGGCGCCGTAGCCGCGCACGGCGTTCTGCTTCACGATTGGCGCATTGTTGGGCTGTACATACAGAAGCTGGTCACTAGTTGAAACCTTTATGTAAAGAAAAGAAATGCGTGGGTCGTACCATCACGATCACGGCTTTCGAGCCTGCGTCCCTCGCAGCTAGCGCGACAGCCTGAATGGACGTAGCGTACCCATGTTAAGCCATTAGCAACCTCACAATGCGAGCATGCCACTGTAGATAATGAACTGCGCCCACCTGCGCGTGGTTGCCGCTCGAGTGCGTCACGAACGTGGCAGGCGCGTCGCCGTGCGTCTCGTGATACTTCTTCACGGCGTTCAGCGCGCCGCGGTACTTGAACGCACCGATCTTCTGCATATTCTCACACTATAACACATCCGATACAAAGCGTTCACAAGCGACTTGTCAGCGCGCTCTGTCACGCATCAGTTCGGAGTGCACGCAATACGATGTCATTGTGTGATTTGTCAACCCACTTTGAAGAAGAGGCGAACGCGGTGACGCTGCTGCGCGGGGTCGCGTGCTTCGCTCGCGACGGCGTCGAGCGTCGCGCACGTGAGCACCGGCGTGCGGTGCGCAAGGCCCTCGAGTCGCTGCACCGCCTGCTGCACGCACTCGAGTGAGATCGCATACGGCGTCGATGCGTCGGTCATGGTCATTATCGCGTTGTCGTTTGCACAAGCGCCGGAAAGTGACAAGCATCACTTCTTGCTTGATGGGCATCAAAATAAATTCTAATTTAGTGCTGATAATTCTAGCACCACCTATTCGAGAAGAAACTGTACATAATACGCATACCGAAACTTCACAATATGACACTGACATACTGAATTCAAGCCATTTTTACTCATTTGTCAGCCGTAAGGTCGTCACGCCATGTTGATGTTGTTGTTACGAGGAATGTCTGCCTGCTACTAGAGAATCGACTTGCGCACACTCATTCTTAGGACGTGCGGTGGCCGTGAGTGCTTTCAACCGCGTCCACGTTCTCATCGTGATCGGCGCTGTCTTCAAGGCCGTTCTGTCCGTCTACACTGGAGCTCGAGAGCGCGTGGAAAATCGCGTTCACGAGCCTCTGCGCCACACCATTCTCCTCTGTGGAGCTCATCGCTAGATGAGACGAAGAAGAAGTAGGTGACTGCATCACATTGCTGGCCACGTCGTCGGAGCCGCGGTCGCTATCGTCCAATCCGTCCTCTTCTTCAGAGTCATTGTCCTCCTCATAATTCTCGTCCTCTTCGCCACTCATCTCTTCGTGTTCGTCCATGGTCTCTTCGTCGCCATCGCCTTCGTCTACATCCGCAATTTCGCCATCACCGCTTTCTCCCTCGTCACCGTCGTCCGACCAGAACATGCGCGTGCGGCACGACGGACACCGATAGTGGCTACACCACACAAGTAATCGCATTAGACAATACAAAAGTCACAAACATATAGCTCATACATAGATAGACGGACAACTCACCCATGGCGGATGTACTCTTGCCAGCAGCTACCGTGCAGCACGTGGCCGCACGGGAGCACGTGCACGCTCTCGAGCGACGCGAAGGTGACGTCGAGGCAGATGGCGCACTCGCGGTGCATCGAGCCTTCAAGGCACTTGTGCTTGTCCCGCAGCGAGAGCGGGTAGCACCCGCAGCACTTGGTGCAGTGGAAGAAGTTGTCACGCCCACCAACGCGGCAGATGCCGCAGCCGTCGCAGTGGAAGATCTGCTTCGCATCGCCCTCGTCGTCGAAGAGGTTGCACACTTTGCAAAAGTACGCGCCCATGGACGCGTGGCACTGCGAGCACGTCTGCGCGCACTAGCATACATACATAGACAACCACACACACATAGTATAATGAGTGCTTCATCCAGTTGGGTGGGTGTACAGCAACGTGACGAGTGGAAATGGCATGACAACGCACCGGCTGCTCGGTCTGGCAGGTGTCGCAGCGCATCTCCTTAACGGCGTGGCGGTCGATTGCATGGTCCGTGAACTGCGCGTCGTGGCAGAGGCGGCAGGCGACCCACTCGCGGCAGCACTCGGCGCGCACATGGCAGTGGCGGCGATAGTGCTCGCAGCCCATTGTTGCTCGCGGTGTGCGCTTCGAGAGAAACGCTGGTGTGATTTGGGCCATCATTCGCGCCTGCGTGGTGAAATTGACACGAATGACCTAATTACTGGAAAATTACCTCGAAATGCTTAAATTTATGATTGAATAAACATAACAAGCTGCCGATTAAGCTCGTCGAAAAAGCTCAATTGAGAATGCTCAAGAACAGCAGACTGCTGCCGCAGGGAGTGCTCGCGGCCGTGGACGCGGCATCCGCCACGCGCAGACGCTGGCTGCAGCTGCTGGAGATGGCCATCGCGCAGCTCTACGCGAAGCCGCGCACCGAGAGCACGCTCAAGTACGCCGGCGGCGTCATCGCGGCGTTCTTCGCGATCAAGTACTCGAGAAGCTTCACGTCCGCGGGCTTCATTGGACTCTTCTCGGGCATCCTCGCGCACTCGATCTACGCGGACGTACTCAAGAAAGCGAAGAAGAAGCCCAGCAGATTGCCAGCTGATGATAGGCGAGGGCTTCTTGATGATGAGCAGCAGGAGTACGACGGGAGCAAGGATGAAGACCAGTAATCGTGACACCATTACTAGAAGTACTGTGTGGGTGGTGTATGAGAAGGAAGTTTGTATTTATAATGGCAGCAGCAGCATCAAGACGAGGTGGTGAGAAGCGCGTCGAAGGGGTTTGTAAAGAGCAGGTGGTGAGCGAGACGAGCGTCGTATGCATCACAGAACTTGAGAAACGCGGTAGTGTCATCGTTGCTGTCAGCTCTCCAGTGCATCTGTTGCGCGTGATCTTTGTTGTCGTCATGTTCAGTTGCAAATGTCTGCTCGTCGATTGAGATGCTGATGAACTCGAGGAGCTTGTGGAAGTGCTGCGTCTCCACTTGGTGCAGTGCCTGCTGTTGCTGCGGCGGTCTCACGCGGGCAAGCACTCGGAAGGCGCGGACGAGACCTCGGGAGTACTTTGGCAGAAACTCTCCCACATCGCTGCGAACATCAGCTTCACACGGCGGGTACAGACACCACTGCAGAAGCATCGGTACGAGAGCCACGGACGGAGCATTGTCGTTCGAGTCGCGTCCAGTCGTCGTGCTGAAGAGTAGAAACATGACGTCTTTCATCTCGGCCAGGAACGCGTGATCTCCACCAACTGCGCCATCAAACCAGAGTGGAAGCCGAAGGAAGTTTTCGCGACAAAGCAGAACCTTGTCATTGCTACTCTCAGCGAGTCCCATTGCCTGCTCCGCGTACTGCTCAAGGTCACGTGTCCGTGGAAAGTTGACAAACTGCGTGCATAGAATGGAGAAGACGAGCTTTCTCCACGACGACGACGACCCATCGCCACCATAGCCTGCACCTGAAGCTGCTGCGGAATCAAGTACGAGACTTGCGAGAGCTGTCGAACGCTGCCACGATCCAGGAAAGTCGTAGCGACGCGCAGTGTTCAGCAGCAACGAGACGAACTCTTCCTGCTTGGCTAGCTGCCATGCAAGCGAGGGATTTTCTCTTTCCCAAGCGAGGAATGTGGAGATCAGCGCACGAATCTGCTCGCAGGACAGGAAGTGAGCTTTGTGGCTGGAGGGTAAGCGCATCGCGAGCTCTGACAGAGGAGCTTGAGGTGCTCGCGTAGCTGGCCATGTCGCGCTTCCAAGTTGCTTCATCTCCGCCATGACCGTCTCGATACTCGCGTTCTTCGACTGTAAATCGTCAGTGATGTAGCGCTGAAGACGCGCAATGTCTTTCTCGTAAAGTTTTGCCGTTTTCCACTTCAATCGATTCGTGAACCGACACAGCATTGTAATTCGCTCAAGTAAACCTTTGACTTCCGCTGCCACGACGTTCGTCTCGTGAAGCTCGTGCACTGGCTCACTGATATCTGCATTGCGAAATGAAAAGTGTGAGGCGATGTGGCTGAGGACGCGCGTGACGTCTTCGACGACTGACTCTGTTATGCTCGCTTCTGGTGCACAGAGCTCGATCGCTGCGTTGATGGCTTCACTTGGGACTTCTTGTGGGAGAGCCACTTCGCCTCGACGGCTTTCTGAATCGCTCAGAAACGGGATCTGGTCGAAAAGATTGCTCTGGAGGAACTCGATTCGCTCCATCGTGTGCTCTTTCAACACGAAGCAAATCGATGGGAGCATTTGGAAAAGCCTGCTGACGGAGTGAATCATCGCAGGTGCTGGATTTGAACTCAGCTCTTCGACAAAGGCGTTCGCTTTCTGCCTTTTCTCATCAACCTGATCACCGAGAACGACCTCTAGTTCGGTGAAGAAGCGCTGGAAAGGCAGAATCGTGAAGAGTTGAAGTGGTGAGTACTGTTTGCCCACGAGACGAGCCGACAAACAATAGGGAGAGCAACGTACCTCTCTATTGGACAGCGAGGACACTTTCCCGCGAAGCTTAAAAGAAACAGCGTTCAGAATGCCTTGGAATGCAGAGGAGTCTTCCAGTTGTGCTTCGAGAGCTTGCCGCGTCTGGGCGCTTATGGCTGAGATCTCGCGCAGGATGTCGCGGATCACTTTAAACCTGCTGCACAGCTCGCTGCGCAAGCTCTGATCCATCTACATTACAAGGTACAAAGCATTTGTTAGAGTGAGACTGTTGAGTTGATTCCAAATTGCAGGGCTCGCATTGGTCAGCTCACCTCGTTCACCTTGTTCAGGACAAAGGTCAATCTCTCATCCTGGATGTCGATCTCCTTGGAAGCCCGCAACCACCGCACACGCTGCAGTGGCTCGATTCCAGCTCGTCGTTGTTCACGAGCTGCTTGGAGCAGATCCGGCAACGAGACCTCACTGCAGTCCAGCTTGACGGGTGATTCAGCAAGTGACTCGTCTGTCATGACGTCGATGCTCAAGTGGATCAGCTCTGCCAGCACGTCTTGGTGCATCCCAGTGCGGTCGATCTACAAAGGTGGTAGTTTGTAAAAGACAGCATGAGCCAATCTGTGTGTTGAGCAGTCGCAAACAACAGCACATGACTGACCTTTGTGAAGCGAGACGTCTGACTCCAGAATTCTTCGAGCTGGGCTCGCAGTTCAAGACGCCGAAGCATTTCTTGTTCTTGCTCGGCCTTCGCTATCGCTTCGGAGGATTTCTTCTCAGCAAATAACATGCGCTTGCTCTCTTGTCCAACGGCAAGAGCTCCATCGGGTGCGGACGGTAGTCGTGACTCGACATCAGCTGGTACTTCTGAAGAAACTGGTGCTGCAGTGATACTGACGATCACATCAACTCGTGTGACGTAGACAGAGTCCGAGCTCTCGTCTTTTATGGAACTCTCAAACGCAGCAAGTTTGCTCGTTCGAGTCTCGTCGTCCTCGATGTTTGCGATCAGAGCCCTCTCAAACAGCTTGGCTTCTTCCAGCGATCTGAGCAAGCAACGACAAAAATGTGTGAGCTCAATCTGCACAACATGATTAGAGAACCATGCGCAGAGCCAAACCTTGGGAAGTTGTGCAGAACGCATCCACTTTTGCATCGGCTACTCGACTGCTCATTACTCCCGCCATCTTGCGCCGTGGGCGCGCGTTGCAGCATCTGGACGTACTTGCCCACAATCTCAGCAACCAGCGCTTCAGGCAGCACCGTGTTCTTCTGCTTAAGCCCGCTCGCTTTGATACCCAAAGCATCAAATTCACGCTAGCAAACCACACAAGCGTACGACCGCGTGAGAGACCGAGCTAGTCAGAGAGTTTGTACTAGCAAGTTCACTATACCTCTAGCTCCGGGAGCGGCAAAGCTGCAGCGTCCGCTTGCTTTTGCTGATCAACGCTTTTCTGGACGCATTCGTCCACGATCAGATCGACACTTGCGTACTGCATACCACGCTCCATGGCGATTCGTCGTGGATATTCGTTGCTGCTGTCACTATCTTCAGTGAACATGCAAACGATCCTAAAATCGTTCGTTGGGGTCCATGTGGTGTTGAGACTGGGACATGGCGCCAAAAGGTCTTGAACAAACGCTTGGATGGCTGTAGAGGATGAGCTCAATGGTGAGTGCGTTTCGTTTCCATCACACCCCATTTCTCCCCACACTTGTGTTCGCGACAAGAAGCTCTGGACCATTTCCTTTAGCTCAAACGTCTCGTCGTTATCGTCGTCTTTGTCGCCACCAGTTTGACGCTTTTCCGTTGCTGCGACGCAAAGAAACGTGTTGCGTTTCAGCTCGACCATGTCAATGGGATCCCCAGCATCACTGAAATGCGAGTACAGCAACAGATCACGATTGTTAAAGCAGGCGATCAAACGAGCAGTAGTTCTAAAATGATGGAATATAGCGTACCTCAGCATGGCGCAGTCGAACGCAAAGCTGATCAACGCCTCGGCTGCGTCTGCACAGACCTCCCACTTGTGAAAGTCAGCTTTTCTGTACCCATCTGCACGAATCGCGTCCAGCTTTTGCATGTCGAGTTCTCTGCGGACTGCTCCAATTTCTCGAAGTTGGTCATAATTGGCTTCCAGCTCTGCTCTTTTGCTTTCCAGATACTCTTCTCGAATGTTGCGGATTAAGATGTTAGTCTCACGTTTTGACGAGCTAACTGCATCATCGGCCGTCCCACTTGGGTAACATGATGAGCTTTCACTTTCCAGGCTCTTGGCGGAGTCATGGTCGAGGTTGGAGGGCTGAGCTAACCCTTGGTGACCGTTCGACTTCCGCCGTCGCATGCGCCGATCCTTCTCAGCTGCGAGTTGCGCCTTTCGCCGCGCGCGCAGCTCCTTCATCATCTTGACATTGTTCGAAGGTCGGAACTCGAGTTCTTCGACGCGCTCCTCGAGCTTCTTGAAGTGAGCCAGCGCCCCTGTATCCGTGACTGGAATCGCTCGCAATGAAGACGCACTGCTGTTCGCTGTGGACGTGCCGTCCAGGCCAAGACGCGTCATGTTCTTTTCAAAGTTCATGGCGCCTTCGTCTGCGTCTCGTTGAATAGATTTGAGCTTTCTCTCCTCGTGGATCCGCGCTCGCTCCTGCATCGTCAGCTCCAAACGCAGGTCGTCGCGCTCGGCCATCATGTAGAGTCGCTGGATTTGACACATTGATTGGTTAGCACACCATGCAATATCCATCGATGAGGCGTTGCTCGCCACCACCAGCCTACCTGGGTCTCTTTCCACTTATCGTGGTGCTCCTTGTCCCATTCTTTCATGAACGCCCGCTTCTCGTTCAAATGCGTGCGCACAGTGTGCATTGCTGAAGCGGAGTCTGCAGCTTTTGCCGCCTTCTGATTCTCTTGGGACTACAGAGAATGGTATCAACTACCGTGAATCTCACCAAGTCAAGATGAGGCTTCTTCATAACAACGAACGTACCTCAAACAGCTTGTTCTGTGCTGTCCACTGCGTCTGCTCAAACTTTCTCAGATGCACAGCCATATTGACGTCTTTGCTGAACTCAACCTCCTTCGGACGCAGCTTACTCGCTGTCTCTCTCACGAACCGCTCCTCGACGTCCTGCGGCAGCTTATTTTCATCGACTTTAGCCTGCGAAGTAGCGTACACTCTTGAGCCCACCGCTTTCACAGACGACGAGCTGCTCGTCGACGCGGGTTTCTTGCTGCGCTTCTTGATGAAATCCTTCAATTGGAGGAGAAATTGCAAGGTGGCTGACCGGTCCTCCATCATGATCGACCGTCGCAGTCGCACCGGGAACGGGATGCCAAGCTTCTCGAGATGCGAGCCGAGCAATTCCATGTTGTGAATTCTCGAGGGCATCTCCGGCTTGTCCTCGTACTTGTCTAAATGCTTCTCGAATCCAGCCGAGTGCAGCACTTCGGCAAAGATGTACCCATTGCAGAGGTCCCGCTCCAAGACCTCGACGCGGCGGTGCAGCTGGAGCTCGTCGTTCAGCCAGTGCAGTAGAAGCGAAGTCATGCTGATGATGTCCACGAGGCCATTGACGTACTGCTTAAAAGGCTTCACCTGTTCTCCATTGCTCTACAAAGAGAGGAGATTTGAACGCGCCAACGAGCGAAACGGCTGTCACAATACCTTCATCGTGACGCAAAATAGACTCAGTACTCGCCGTTTAGGAGGCCATTCTTGGTGCTTCTTGGGCAGACTAGTGGAAGGGGACGGATGCGTGGATGTGTGCTACGCAATGGTCGGCCGTTTAAGTGCGTTAGTTATTATTACAGCGGTTTAGGAGCCAATTGATGCGGTCAAGTTTCTGACGCTGTGTGGGCGGCGACCGTCGTGTCCATGAATTGAGCTCTGTGAGGCGGTCTTCGAGCAGCTTCTCGGTCCAGAGCAGCGTATCGAGTGAGATCCTATGAATGTGGCAGTAGTGCATGGAGGGACAGTGAGCGGAGCTAAAGCAAGACGTGAGGCAATGGATCGAGAGAAGCGACTCGCGAACGCACCCGACTGGAGGCTCGTTCTCGTCATTCGCGTTGTTGCTCAGACGCTCATGGCCAACCCTCAGCGGCACATATCCTAGAGAACACATCAGTCAGGCGGCATGTGTGTCGTAGCGCAAAAGCGCGCAGCGTAAATGTCTTCTTCTTACCATTCGGGGGAAGCGGTGGTTTGCTAGTACTGGTGACGACTGCGACGTTCTCGTTCGGATAGAACGCGGCCCACTTCTCTGTCAACTTGTCGTCGATGTGGTGGCTTTGGTTGTCGCCCCTGCTGCTGGTGTACGCGTTGTTGCGGTGCAGACGGTGGTTTGTGGAGCGCTCGCGAAGGGCGTAACGGCGCTGCTGCTGCTCGTCACTGTAGCCGCTGCTGTTGGTGCTTCTGTGGCTCTGCATCGCGGTCTCCATCACTTTTCGCGCGTCTTTTTGTATGTTTCTTGTATCCCTGTTGCAATCCAACACACACCATCAATCAGCAAAAGTTCCGCCAGAGTTACGACAGCATTCCCATGTACGCACAGTCAATGATAAGCGCAGACACAAAGAGAAAGAAGGCTATTCATGCATTCTAAAGGCGCTATGTGTTTAATAAGGATCCACACGCCGCGTGCGATACAAGGAGATGCACGGAAGCAAGCACACAAGAAAAATGAAGACGACACTACTCCGCGAGCCATGCACAGAGCAAGCGCTCACGCACGCAGGAGACAGAGAGGTCAAACAGACACCGCAGCACAGCACAGCGCAACGCACGCACCCGCAGCTCCGCTCGCACCTACTTGCGCGTCTGCCGCCTCGTCAGCCACTGAGAGAGCTGCTGCTTCTGCTGAGGCCGCGCGGTCGTCGTCGCTGGCTTTGCTGCGTTTAAATTTTGGCGCGGGCTTTCTTTTTCGCAAAACCCATTTGGTGACAAAAGTGGGTACAGTTGTGGGTGAGAACAGATTCCCTCTTCCACTTAGGTACGATGTGCTGAAAAGACGCCATGCGCGAGCCACGGATGCATGAGCGCTTGGCGCGCGCTCAAACGCCGCGATGGGTCGATGCGCAGCAGGCTGCGCAGAAAGTCGATGAAGAGTCGGTCTCCAGTCTGCACGACTTGCTCGAGCGACGGCAGGTGCAGGGAATCCGAGAGAACACCATTACCACGCGCGTCCACGGTGAAGAGCTCGTTTTCTTGGAACTGGCCGATCAGGTCGTCGCGCTCTTCGAGCAGGTTCAACGGCACTGGACCTGCGCATGAGAAGATGGCAGCATTCCGCACAGCACATATGGTCAGATATGATGCTCAGAAAAACGTAAGCGTGTGCGTGCGCCCGTACCTATTGCAGCGATGATGCGCGCCAGCAGCGTCTGCTCCGACTCGTTCTTGAACAGGACTTCGCCCGTAAACAGCTCCGCAATGACACAGCCGAGTGACCACACGTCGATTTTCTGGTCGTATGAGAGGCCAAGAATTACCTGTGCCAAGAAAAGACACACAGTGCTGTTAGTTGGCAATGCATCAGGCGCTCTCTTGCACGTTGAAGCAACATACCTCTGGTGCTCGATACGAGCGGGACTGCACGTAGGACGTCAGCTCGTCGGTCACAAAGCACGCCGACCCAAAGTCGATCACCTTGATGCGACACTCGTTGAAGCTGCTGATGAGAATATTCTCGGGCTTCAAATCGCAGTGCACAATGCCGAGCGAGTGCAACGCCTGTAGCGCTTCCAGCACTTCAATCGCGATTTTCTTTAGCCGCGGCATGCTAAAGTAGTTGATCACCCCTCTATCCATCAGCAGCTTCGAGAACTCGTACAGATTGTCCCGGAGAAGCTAATCAACATTAACATCAACAGAGATTAAGTTTCCAACGCATTACAAAAGACCAAGCAATAAGGATGCGACTTACCTCCGTGACGATGATTAGATGCTCTCGAAAGTAAAAGTAATCGAGCAGGCGAACGAGGTGCTTGTCGTCAACATTGCAGTTGCGGGCGATGTACTGCAGCAATCGGATTTCGTCAATGCCCTGGTCAAAGTACTCCTTGTTGTTCTTGATGATCTTCAGACACACAGTTGCGTTTGTCGACGTGTCAACGCATTTGTACGCGCGGCTGAACACGGCTTCTCCGATCGCCAGTTCTACCTGTTGAAACAAAACAGTTTGTAAGCACCCGCAACAGAACTGACGGTGAACTAGCAACACACGAAATGCGTACCTTGTATCGCCCGCCAACAAGGCTTCCGATGCGCGGCCGCCAGTCCCGACTCGGCTCGAAGCCAGTTTTGTCCTTCTCTCGAATAATCCGCAGCTCCACCACTTCGTACTCACGCTCGCCGTCCTCGTCCGAGTCATCTTGGTCGTCGTCTTCCTCATTATCGTCACCTTCTTCGGGCGCTGCGTCGTCTCCTCCCCCATTCTGGAATTGACTCGACGGTTCATCCGTCGCCAACTCGCCAGAGGAAGTAAACGCTCTCCCTGTTCTGTATCCGCTGATATGTGCGTTCATCGCATTGTCATCGTCTTCGTCCATCTGAAACACCTTCGAGGTCTCGTCGTAATCTTCCTCCTCTTCTTCCTCTTCTTCGTCGTCATCTTCGCCCTCCTCACCTTCTTCACCTTGGAAACTCTCGTCTTCGCACATGGAGCTGATGATCTCGCTGTACACCTCGTCTTCTCCTCTCGCGTTCGCTTCTTCTTCTTGCGTAAACGCAAACTGGTGCGGCTGACGCGGCCACAGTGCAGATACTGGCTCGCCGTCTTGAGAACAGTTTCCCGGCGAAGCGCCAAAGTTGATGGACGACTGAGGCGAGATCGACGTCCGGTTGGAGCCTACTTCAAACGCGTCAGCGCTGTTGCTGATAGCGATTGGAGCAGACATCTTCTTCTCCATAGTGATGAGCGTGTCGTCTGTCATGCAGAGCTGGTTCACGGCTTCCGCGAGATCGTTCTCGTAGTCGGAGTCGAAGCCGCTGCTCTCGTCACTGTCGCTCTCCTCCTCGTCTTCGCCATTGCCGTAGGAATTCAAGCCGTTGTGGTTGTACATGGCACCACTATTGTGAGCTGCAAACCCGCCCGCAATGCCACTTAGTCCGCTACCAGCTGAAGCGCCACTGAAGAATCGATGAAGAAGAATATTCTCGTCGCCCATTTCTTCTCGTAGCGCAGCACGCAGCTTCTCATTCGTGTGGATCCGCTCGACTGCCACCGGGACGTTCGCAATCGACTCGAGAATCATCTGCACGAGCTCGGTCTTCTCTCGCTCTTTCTGTCGATCATGGTCACTCGAAGTTGCCAACACGAACTCACTACCATTCGCGTGAGTGTCATTCTCAGGGCTAATGCTCCCATTCTCAAGCATGCTGAACGAGGCGATACTCTGTGTCTTTGCGACAGCTTGCTCTTCCTCAAAGGAAGAGCCGTTAAGATACATGAGCGCCTCTCCTTCTAGCAACGCAGCCTTGATGGAGCGAGGGCTGTTGCTGTCAAAGCGGCGCAGCTCTTTGTCGTCTTCATCGTCGTCGTTCTTTTGGCTCGCGGGAGTCGAGCGCAGCAGCAGCAGCTCATCCTCTCCCTCCTCGTTCAGCAGTGATATCTCGATCTGTTCCGCGTCGACGGGCGTATCGCTGTGGTACTGGAGGTCGACAGGAGACTCATTGGCGGCGGCGCTGCTTCCGTCGGCGGTAGAGGAGGAGGGCATGAAGGTGAAGCTTGCGGTCGTCGCTCGCTTCGGTTCCTTCCGACGTGCGATTTCAACCCACAGACGAAAAGCGCAGGGATGCACAAAAACAGTACCCTCTACAAGAGCAGCGTCACAAAGGGAAATATCCCTCTAAAAGAGCAGTTACATGATTGAATACAACCTTCCAACGGCAACAAAGCGACGAGCAAGACAGAGGCCGTGGAATGCCGCGCCTGACTCGGCTGCTGCGAGAGGCAGTTGGTGAAGACAGGACAACTAGTGCTGATGGTGGAAGTGCTCATGATGACCTGCAAGACGTGACTGCGGAGCAGCTCTTCTCCGAGAGTCTGCTTTCGCAGAGGCTGCTGCAAGTCCGAAAGCAGGTGGCGGCGATCTGTGCGGCAAAGCCCATTCGCATGTCTGCGCTTTTGGAAAACAGCGACAGGTACGAGTACCGGTATTGAATGCATCCTTTATATTGAGCCGCATGATGATGAGTGGACCTCGTGCTTGTGTGTGGATGCAGCAGCCATGACCCCCGGTCTCCGCCACAGTGGACGACACCAACGCACAATGCTGACATGGCAAGTTTAGAGGTGGGTGTTGACCGCATTTGCTAGCGTTCAGGAAGTCGCGCTCATGAAAGTGATACAGACAAGCTAACGGCTTGCGCTTTTGTGTGCTTGTAGGACTGTATCGAGCTTGCAGTGTCAATAGCGCTGGAGGGGTATCGAGTACTGTTCCTCGCGTCAAACCTTCCACTGCTGTCCAATCTGTTGGCGTCTGCACTGCATCGAAGGCACACGCATGTAAGAAGTGTTTCGCAGCTGTATGTTTTTGACATCATGACTACAATTGACTCACAGATACTCCTCCTTTGTCTAGAATTGGCCGCTCGCGATTGCCGACATCCCTCTGACTGACGCTTTTTACGCGCCTCTACAGCGCATATCGCTCACTCAATGCCACGACGTCTTTCAAGCTCTCTGTGAGCTGGATGAGATGCAGCAGACTTGGAAGGTAGTATGTGCTTGCGTAAAGCCTTCCTTGTTAATGATGTGTGTGACGAGCAACGATGTGAAATGCGTCACTTGCTTGCTCCAGGAACAAAGCGATGGATATCGGCTCCTCGTTCTCGCGCCGCTATGCGAGCTTCTCGATCCATTTGCGACATCGTCTGGACTCAACCCGACAGGTATCCGACATTCGTCACTTGCTTCGCTTGCTCGATGAGTGAGACATGCATGCTTGACATGTTTGGTTCGATTCTCTGGGAACAGGGGAAGGCATGCGGCGCATGGTGCAACTGGCGCTCAAGCGCGCTCGCGTTAGTGCCCCGGTGCAGATTCGTGTCATTCAGCCGAGTCGCGACTCTGACGACCGCCACCCCGAGCGACTGAGAATGGACACTTTCGACCGGAATGATGACGCCCAGGATTACGAGAATGATGACGATGTCAGCAGAATGACCATCGATTCTGAGAGGGGTTGAAGTAGTCGAGGTACCTTTGTTATTTTCTAAAGTGCGTTTTGGTTTGAGGGTCTGTTGTGAAGTGAGAAAGAGAAAGCAGATCGGCGGCGGAAGGGACGAGGAAGTGAAGCAAGCACAGGGCGACCGCTGTGGCTATAATTAAACGCACATTCGCTCCAAGGAACTGAAGACACTCACTGAAGGAGAAAGGCACGACACAACTGCCGCCCAGCGAAACTTGCGCATTTTGCGAAGCGACTGGATCGGACGGAGATGGAGCAGAGCAGTGTCGCACAGCAGCCCTCGGCCAAGACGGTTGAGACATACGATGACCACGATGATTTTGATTTGTTCGGCTCAGCACCGATGAGCGCCGCGATGAGCGCTCCTACTAGTACGATTGCCCAAGTGCAACCAGTGAGCGCAGAACCGTCGTCGCCTTCCAACTACGAGCTTTTCCCGATGGCGACAGGTCAGCTAGAAGGATTGGAGATCGAGCAAGTGCAAGCGCTTGAGACGAAGGAAGGCCCGATGCTGGTCGCAAAAGCTACCGCGCCAACCGACGAACCAGGCGCTGAAGAACAAGATTTTGTGCTGTTCCCCACGGGTGACGTCGTGAAGACTTTGGTCACCTCCGAGTCGGCAGTCACTGATGCGTCCGACTACAGTATGTACTCGGGTTCATCTTCGTTTTCGCGCTCCAACTCGACTCCAGCAGCCACATTCACGGCTCCCGCGCCGCTGTCGCCGTCGTACAAGGTGTCGGGCAATGCTGTGGATGTCATTGCTGTGCGCAGCACCGAAAACCAGTATTTCACCACGCCGTGGCATGTACGTTCCCGAAGGAAACGAAAGTCACTCTTGCGTGTTCATGAGTGCGTGCTGTGACGTTTACTTATTATTCACTTGCTGTTTATTCCAGGTTGTGTTTGGATGGTCGAGATTCCGATCCAACATCACCACGGGGGTTGGCGACATGGTGCGCGTGTTCGTGAACGGAAAAGAGCTGCCTACGAAGATGCAGCTGCTGGAGCGAGGTCGCTGCGTTTTTGTCACTGGTGCGTTCTTCCGCTTTGTATCGCAAGTTACATGTTGTGTGTCGTGTGACTAATTGTGATTGGTTGTGTTTCTTTAATGTAGGCGGTCTGACGCCGCCCGTCGGTGACTTGTATTTCGTGGACCTGAGTGAAGAACATCCTAACCATGTTCGATTTGAGCACTACCAGAAGTCGTCAGATACGTATCGCTACGTGGACGCACGTCTGTATGTGTGGGGTCCGAACGAGTCTGTCGTGGTCGCTGATCTCGATGGGACTCTCACAATCAGCGATGTGGAAGGTCACATCCGCACGCTGCGCCTCGGTCAGTACGACTTTCTACACAAAGGAGCGTGCGACTTCTTCACGAAGCTGCACGAGTTGGATCTGAAGATCATCTACCTGACCGCCCGGCCCATCGACTGGGCGACTGCATCACGAACCCATTTGGAGAATGCGACGCAGCACTCGCACTCGTTGCCGCCAGGTCCCCTGATCACGAACTCGAACGGCTTGACTGGCGCGCTTCTTACAGAGGTCGTGAACAAGAACCCGCACATTTTCAAGGCCCAGGTGCTGAACGAAGTTCAGCTGACCCTCATTCATGCTGGACGCGTGATCGAGCACCCGGTGTTTGTCGCGGGGTTTGGTAATCGACCGACCGACATTGTAGCGTACGAGAACGTCGGCATGGACTCGTCACTGATCTTCATGCTCGACCCGTATTCGAACCTGAAAGCGTCGTCAGATCCGCGCATCTACGAGTCGTACTCGGACCCAAACGCTCTCCTGTGGCTGCTGCCGAGACTGAAGCACCGCGTGCCGATCGAGAAGGTTGCTCGGATCGACGACTACACTGTGCGCGAGCTGGTGTTAGCAGAAGACCGCGAGCAACTCCTCATGGCTGAGCGTCAAGCGAGAGCGCTTCAGGAAGAAGAGTACGAGCGCGCGCGGGCAAGCGGTGCAAGCAACGTCGGGGGCTCGTCGCTCACGCGTGTTCTGTACGGATCGTACACATCGTGAGGTGTTGCATTGATGCATGCAGAGACGACGCGCACGCAAGTAGATGGCAAAAAGAGAACGCCACCAGAAATATGATCAAGTGTATATTGTTTGTTCATGCGATTGCATTTTTTCGTGTTGCTTACGAGTGTGTGGGGTGGGTGCATGAGACTATATAAAATATCTTATCGACGATGTGCGTGCTGCAGGTCATGCCAGCAGCTCAAGAAGCGACGTCCCAACGCCCAGAATATCTGACGTACATTACGTTCCTTCTCAGCGGCGCGGGGACTCTAACTTCACAGCGACGAGCCGAACTGCACGATGTGCGGGTAGCACGGAAGCGTGAGGAAGTCGACCATGTCGTCGCCGGTCAAGATCTTGCCGACCACGTCGCCTCCCAGCGCCCACTTGTTGCCCACACGCGCGTTCACCGAGTGCGAGGCGACGCAGTCCTTAAGGATTTCGAGCACGAGCGCCTTGGTCACCGTCTTGCCGTCCACGGTCTTGCAGCCGTGGCGGATCCACTGCCACACCTGCGCACGGGAGATCTCGGCGGTCGCCGCGTCTTCCATCTTGTTGTGGAGCGGGATGCAGCCGCTGCCGCGCAGCCAGGCCTCCGTGTACACGAGCGACACGTCAATGTTCTCCTCGAGGCCCGCGAAAGTAATCGGGCCCTTCGCTGGCTCAATCAGCTGCGCCGCAGTGGTGTCCTTTCCGGCTTCTGGCACGAACGAGATCTGGTTCGACTGCGGCATGCCCTTGTTAAACGCGTCGAGCGCGATCTGCACGAGACCCGGGTGCGCCACCCACGTGCCGTCGTGGCCGGCAGCCACCTCACGGGCCTTGTCCTCACGCACAGCATCCAAGATCTTGTTGTTGAGCGCCGGGTCGTTCTTGACTGGGATCTGCGCGGCCATGCCGCCCATGGCGTGCGCGCCGCGGCGGTGGCACGTGCGCACGAGGAGCTTTACGTACGAGGCCATGAACGGCGTGGTCATAGACACGGCCGAGCGGTCAGGCACGATGAACTTGGCGTGGTTGCGCAGCTTCTTGATGTACGAGAAGATGTAGTCCCAGCGACCGCAGTTCAGACCCGACGAGTGCTCGCGCAGCTCGTAGAGGATCTCGTCCATCTGGAAGACTGCCAGGATGGTTTCAATCAGCACGGTCGCGCGGATCGAGCCCTGTGGCACGCCGAGGTACGACTGCGACGCGACAAACACGTCGTTCCAGAGCTTGGCCTCGAGGTGGTGCTCGAGCTTAGGCAGGTAGAAGTAGGCGCCCGAGCCGCGCACCGCGAGCTCGTGGGCGTTGTGGAAGAAGTAGAGACCGAAGTCGAAGAGCGAGCCCGACATGATCTCGTTGTTCACAAGCACGTGGGCCTCGTCCAGGTGCCAGCCACGCGGACGCACCAGGAGCGTCGCGATCTTGTCGTTCAGCGTGTACTTCTTGCCCGTCTGCGGCTGCGTGTACGAGATCGTCTTGCGCACGGCGTCGATGAGGTTCACCTGGCCATCCACCTGGTTGAACCACGTTGGAGCGGTCGAGTCCTCAAAGTCGGCCATGTAGCACTTAGAGCCCGAGTTGAGCGCGTTGATGACCATCTTGCGGTCAACGGGTCCCGTGATCTCCACGCGGCGGTCCTCGAGGTCCTTTGGAATCGACGCAACGCGCCACTCGCTCTCGCGAATGTACTTGGTCTCCGGGAGAAAGTCCGGCAGGTGGCCGGCGTCAAGCTCCTTCTGGCGCTGCACGCGCGCAGCGAGCAGCTCCTGGCGACGCGCCTCGAAGTTGCCGTGCAGGAACGCGAGGAAGCGCAGCGCATCTGGCGTGAGCACCGTGCGGAACGCGTCGCTCACGTGCCCGAGCACGCGCACGTTGGCAGCGCTGGCGTTGAATTCCGACATGTTGGCTTGAGTTGGGGTGGAGGGTTCTGAAGAAGCTGTTTGCTGGCGGCGTGGGCGGCTGGACGCAAATGCGGGAATGGGAGCAGCGGGTGAGCCAACGCAGGCAACCGCCGCCGCCGTTGGATCTTCAAGAGCGACGACGTGAAGAGCGCGACGTGCGGCGTCTTTTTTGTTTGTTTGCACATTCAGCCAATCACGACACCGGGACTCACGTTCCAACATTCGCGCCTGACGTTGCCCTCGTCATGGCATCCGTTGACAGCAGTGTTGTGTTTGCAGATGGAAGCAAAGATTCTTGTCCCTTTTTGTTAGCGCTATAACTCTCAATAATGAATAGATATTTATTTTACATTCTATACATCTATATATAGTAGGCAAGTGATGAGGAAATAGATACTATGCGTGTGTCAAAGGTGAATACAGAGTCGCGAAGTGTGCGAGCCAAGAGAGCTTTCTGCGCCGCAACACCTCTCGCAGCGTCCATTTCGTTGCGTTTCATGAGACCAACTGCACTTGCAGCTCACTTGCAATTGAACTAATGGACGTCTCGTCCTTGCGTTGCCACTCCGGTAATAGGAACAGTGAGCTGTTTCAACCATCTCTCAGAGCACTCGCCCAGGCATATTGAAGTTGGCTCGCTCACGTCTGAAGTTTGACGTAGACAACTCAATCAGATGGACAACTCAATCAGATGGCAGTCCCTCTTTTTAAATGTGGCGACATTGCTAGTAGCATATGCGCCACATTCTTCGACAGCAACACCGCTGCTGCGTCAGCTGCCTACAGGTTGCTCTTGTTCTGAGCACTGCTATTCTTGAATGCGTCCTACATCACTAGGTGCTGTCTCCACTACTATGTGATCATCGTGCTGGGGTGCCATGCCATTGGGCAATCTTGAGCGCATTTTTCCTCCTTCCAGCGACTTCTCTAACGCGGGCAGCGCTAGCACCAGCACCAGTAGCAACGGCACCTTCACTCTTGCGGTTGTCAAGCACCGCTGCGGAAATCCAGCGAGTACTGCGAGTGAACACACGGAAACCTTCAGCATGGCTGCGACAGATACAGACTGGACACAACATGACTCTGGATGGATGAATAGTATTCGACTACAGCATTCCAGATGTGAGCCCATACGGCTTGGCGACGGTCTTGGTGTGCCGCCTGAACGCGGCGAGCGACTCGCCGTAGGGCCTCGATAAATCGACTGCGAGCGCCAGAGGCACGGCGTTGCGCGCTTCCTCGATGAGAAAGATGATCGTGCTGAACGACGGCCGCTTGGTCGGGTCCACGTCCCAGCATGCGCGCATAAGGCGCATGAGGATCTCGGGGATGTGATCACGCAGCTCCGGCCGGAGCTCTTCGTGCGCGACCATGTACGCGAGGTTGATCGGGTCCTGGTCCAGATAGGGCTTCTTGAAGCAGAAGAGTTCCCTAGGCCGTTAGCATCAACATCAGGAACAAGCACATCAATATCATTCATCGAGGTACGTAACGTCAACGTTGCGTGCGGAATCCGCATTCGAGCAAGCTTTCCTCACCAGAGCACGATGCCGTAGGAGTAAATGTCGATCTTCTCCGAGTAGTCCTCGCCGCGGAAGACTTCGGGCGCGAGCCACCGCGGCGTGCCGCACATCGTCTGCGCGTTTGAGTTCGGGTGGAGGCTGCGCGAGAGCCCAAAGTCGCTCAGCTTGCACCGGAACGTCTCGGTGATCAGCAGATTCTCGCCCTGTCAAGCATGTGCACGTCGTCATGATCGGTAAGTAATGTATACCCACATATAAGCTATATGACGACTCACCTTGATGTCGCGATGCAGAACGACCGGGTTGAGCGTGTGCAGGTAGCAGCACGCCTTGGCGCAGTCGAGCGCGATGTCGAGCGTGAGCCCCCAGGTGACGTTTAGGCGCTTGCTCTGCGCAAGCTGCAGAAGGTCGACGAGCGAGCCGGCGCAGAGTTCCGTGAGGATGCAGAACGTCGGCGGCTCGACGACAGCGCCGAGGAACTGCACAATGTTCGGGTGCGCGAGGATCGAGAGGATTGAGATCTCGTTCTGGAAGTCCTGGATGCTCTTCTTCGAGTACTGCTGCATGAGCAGGCGTTTGACCGCGAGGTGCTTGCCGCTGTAGCGTGCCTTGTAGACCACGCCAAAGTTGCCCGTGCCGATCTGCGCCTCGATCACGATGTCGTCGAAGCGCACCTTGAAACCGAAGAAGAGTGTGTTCTCGATGCGGCAGGACTCGGTGATCGGTGCCGCGCGGTGCGTCTTGTTCGACAGCGCGACGTACACGAGCGTGCCAGCCTGCGTCGTCGACTGGAAGTGATGCGTCTGCGGCGAGACCGTTACGGGCTGGCGAGAGAACACGCCGCCCATGAGCAGTGCGTGGTACGTAGCTGTGTTCACAGAGCTCTCTATACAACTGTACAGGGATGTCCGTGTGGCGCGATGCCAATGCAGCGATGACAGACAAGAGTGCTCAATGGATCAGTCGACCGACCAGACCGACTGCATGAAGACGCTAAACTTACAAGTCCGTCCGCGTCTCACTCAAAGCCGTAGCAGACTCTATTTCGAGTACCTGTTCAAAAGCAGCGCGTGTGGGAATAAACTCACTCACTCGCACGTCGATGATGATTGAGCATGTAAACTAAATGACTAGTTGACTGGCTTCTATTGATCAGCAGTGCAGAGCAGCGCCACGCCGCGCAGCGTCCAGTGCAGCGGTCGGTGGTCGCGCGACGAGAGCACGACCGAGAAGATGTAGTACCGGTCCGTGCGTAGCGCGTACTTGTAGCACGGTGCCTCGTAGCCGCCGTAGGGACCGTAGTCGCTCGTGCGATTCTTCTTCTGCGCCTTCGTCGTCGCAGTCACGTACACGACCGGCAGCGGCGCGAACAAGCGCTTCGGCTCGGCCTCGACGAGCGTGCCGTCGTTTTTGTTCCAAGCCGCGCCATCGACGAGGAGCCCATGCACGAGGATGCCGTCCCTTGGCGGTTGCTTGATCTGCTCGAGCTTCTCGTAGTCGGTCACTTCACTGTGGTACACGACATCGTCAAGCGCCCAGCGCTCACTCGCGTGGTGCCGCGTCACCTCCTGTGTCATCGCAGTGAGCAGCCCCTGCGGGTTGGCAAAGCCCGCGAGCCAAAAGCTGTGCGGTTTGCCTTTTTCGAGCCAATTGCGCAGCTGGACCGTGCGGTCTGTGAGTCCCGTGAACCAGAGCCCAAGCGTCGAGGCTAGCCACGAGATCTCATCGCCAGCGCTGCGGTAGATCCACGAGCGCGGCACTTTGCCGTCAAAGATCGCGTTGATCGTGCTGCGGATCGCGACTGTGATCGCGATCTCGCCCCCAATCGCTCGCTGCGTCTCCTCGAGCGTCTTTTGCACGATTAAGAGCACAAACTGGAGGCGTTGGATCTCCTGGAAGAGGAAAATGTTGAGCGGTGCCTCGACGCCGCCGAGCTTTGTCTTGATCACCTGGATGCTCTCGTTCTCGGAGAACCTCTCGGGGATCGCGCTCGAGAGCTCCTTGCACTTGCGCATGACAATGTCTTCGCGCGTCTCACCACCACGACCAGCACTCTGGTCCTTCGGTTGTGTCTCTAGGATCACGTTGAGTAGCGAGGTGACTTCTTTCACGCGGTACGTCAAGTCGGCATTCGGGTGGAGACCGAAGACCTCGGGCGAGTCGACTTTCGGGAATGCGCTGATCAGACGCTGGAACTCCTCGATCTCGATCGCGGCCTCGGGGATGCAGTAGTTGAACATTGGTTGCAGCTGCCCCTTTGCGACGACGTGCTCGGGCGAGAACGAGAACGAGTTGCTGAGCACTGTCGGGTTGAACCACGCCTCGCAGTACGCCTTGAAGAGCCGCCGGTCCATCTCATCCGTGATGCGCCCGCCGTAGTGCACTTCCGCGACCATGTACTGGATTGTCGTCCACGAGAGGCTCGATGTGTACAGGTGGCGCTCCAGAAAGCTGATCGCGGCGCTCAGGTCGCTCGAGTTGAACTCGTAGGGAACACCAAAGCCCAGCGCGCCGAACTTCCGGCGCTCCTGCACCACCGAGTGCAGGAAGCAGAACGCAAAGAGCAGGCTACGCCACTGGGGGCTCTCGATGCGATCCAGTTTGTCCTGGTCGACCAACACAGTGTACGAGCGCAGCATGCCGGCACGCAGTCCCGAAGGCGGCTCGTTGGTGACCTTGGTGCATTTTTGCAGCAGTGAGATGGGAAAGTCCGGGTGCGGCTCGGACGTGAGAAAGAGCCGAAAGTCCAGCGCCGTGCTCTCCTTGATCTTGACCAGCACGTCGTCCATAGCCTCCATGTAGTCCAGCCCCAGGTGGCAGTTCTGCAGCAGCACCCAGGAGCCATTGATCATCGCCGCGTTGATGGCTTTCGAAGCCACAATCTCCTGACCCTCGCCCATTGAGATCGACTGGATGCTCTGCCGTTTCTTCCTCGCAAAGAGCTCGATCGCCTCGGTCGGATCGGCACCGGGGGACAGCAAGTACAGCACGGGCGTCTCCGGCAGCATCTCGTTAAAGACGCTCTCGACCGTGTCCGTGACTGCCTCGGTGTATCGCGGCCCCATCGCCGGCAGTTTTGCGAGACTCGAGCTGCTCGCACCTTCAACAAACTCGAGCGCCTTCAGGAAATCGTTCACCGCCAAGATCGTCCGGTCTTCGCGCAGCGAGCGGATGAGCAGGAGCTTGTGGAAGTGCAGGTTCGCCGTCATCGACCGCGCGTCAAAGAGGATGCTCTCGTAGTCCGGGAGGGGGAGGCGCTCCGGTTCGTTGTCCTCGTACCATTTTTTCCAGAAGCTCTCGCTGCGCTCCAGGTCGGTCAACAAGTTGCGGAAATGCGTTTTCTCGACCGAGATCTGGACGGCGTTGAGCCACACCTGGTTCGTCATCCAATTGAACGGCTTGGGCTGGTCTGATGACAGTTTGCGTGAGGCCCCGGCCTTCAGGAAGAGCGTGATGTCCGACGGATTAATGCACTCGGCCGTCACGAGAATCTTGAGCGCAATCATGAGCAAGAAGCTCAGCTTGTCCTTCTCGTAGAGCCCGCGGTTGATGTACCGGTAGACGATGTACGTGAGCGTGTCGATGATGTTGCTCACGCGCTTAGAGACCAGCGACGAGCGCTCCGATACGTCAATCGACTTCCGAAAGAGCACGAGGAACTGGTCGAGCGAGATCTGGTACATTGCGTTCACGACCGAGAACTCGACGATGCCAAAGTAGAGCACGGAGCCGCGGGTGGCCACGGGCCGGTAGTGCTCGCGCTTCTCGTCGATGCCCTTCTTCATCTCCTCAGCGGCCATGATCTTGTCGTTCACCTCGGTCGCCTTGAGCTTCGTGCTCGCTAGCACGGTAATGAGGTCCAAGTCATCCAGCAGGTTCCCCGTGTTTGCCGAGAGGCGGTCGAGCAGCAACGAGTCGAGCGCCAGCAGCGACTTGGTGTTTGTGTTCAGGTCCGACTGCACGCGCAGTAGCTGCTCTTCAAGAGACTTCTGCTCCTTCTGGATAACGCGCGCGAGGAGCTGCTCCTCTAGCCCTCTCTGTGTGACTGTGAAGTCGACGATCATCGTGCGCGCCTGTAGCTCTGGTGAAAAGTGCGGGTTCGGCAGCCGCGTGGTCATGTACAGCCGGAAGTCATCGCTGTACTCGCACATGCGATCGAGGATGTTGACGAACCTGGTCTTGGCCTTGACGATGATGTTCTTGTCCAAGATGTTGTTCAGGATCGGGTCCACGTCCTGGTCTACACCGTCCAGCACGAGCACCTTGCCTTCGTTCACGCAAAACTCGAGATGGTCGCGCAGCTTGGGGCTCGCGATTGACACGACCCCGAACGCCGGCAAGTGCTCGGCTTCGCGGTTCAGCACCCACGAGAGCGCCTGGCCTTGAGGGTCGATCAGGAGCGGGAACCGAGCGGCTCTTGCGACGAGAAGGCCATTCTGGATTGACAGCGGATCGGACGGCAGCCCCTGCATGTTCCAGTCACTGATCGTGCCTGGGTCAGCTAAGAACGAATCCAGCGAAAAATCCGTCGTGATCGGAATGTGCTTGTTCGTGAGTTCCTGTGGAATGCGCTTGAGCATCAGCAGCTCGCGGTACTCGCGGTTGAATGGACCACCGTAGCACAGGAACGCCGATGCGAGCGCGCAGTCGCCCACGAGGTGCATCTTACGCTCGACGAAACGGTTCGAGTCTTCTGTCCAGCGCTGTTTCTCGCCACCGAGGCCGTTGATCAGTGCGGTGGCCTGCTCCATCTTTTTCTTCGTCGCATGCGCGTACTCTTCGACTTTGGCTTTCTCCTCCATCTGGGTCTGAAAGTCTTCCTGTAGGCGCGTGAGCACGTTCTGGCACTTGATGAGCTTCTCCTCCGAGGACTGGAGGCTCGCCTGCGCGGCTTCGAACTTGCCCTCAGCGATGCGCAGCGCCTCGAGCTTGGGCTTGACCACCTTCGACGCTTCGTGATACATGCTCATAGCCTTGACCCAGCAGAAAAGCCCCTCGGCAGCCTTCGAGGCGTTCTTCGCCACGGGAGCAGAGAATCCTTCAAGGTCCATGTACGGCGTCATGAGCTCGATCGTCTCGTCGTTGATGTTGTCCTTGAGGTGCTTGGAGAAGTAAAAGATGTTCTGCAAGAAGCGCGTGTCGGCCAGCATCCCGGATTTGACGATCTGGAACGAGTCGAGTACAAAATCAAAGGTCTTCTTGTCTTTCCCTACGCCCAGCGTGATCGGCGACTTTTCAATCTTGAGCAGCGGCATCATCTGCAGAATCGCGACGCAGTCAAAGATGAGCTTGATGATGTCTCCTGGCTTGGCAAGTTTCTTGAGCTCGTTCAGGTCATTCGGCTTGATGCTGCTCACGGCGCGCTCGGCCTCGTCCAGGAACGGCTGCGCCTTCTTCAAATCCTCCTCGGCGTCCTCCTTCTCCTTCAAGATGATCGTCGCGTCAGACTGGCACTGCTCCTTGATCTTCGACACGATGTCGTTCTCCTTCTTGGCCTCGAGCGACTTGATCTGGAGGTTTTCGAGCATCTTGTTGGCCGCGGCCTCGGCGACCACAAGCTTGGACTCCTCCTCCTTCAGGATCACCTTCATCTTCTCGACATCCTGCGCACCCTGGACGAGCTTCTGGAGCCCAATGTTGATCGAGCTCTCGTTCTTGTTGATCTCTACGAGCTTGTCGCTGTAGAGGTCTTTGTACACGGTGAGGAAGTGCAAGAAGGACCGCGGCGTCTGGAACACGTGCCGTCGCATCTTGGCAAAGTACTCGTCGCACGTCTCGACCACGACCTGGTGGATGTGACCCATCTGCACGATCAGGCTCTCCTTGACCGCCACGGCGCCTTCGATCGCAAAGTGCTCCAGGTACCCGTTGCTCACGGCCACGAGCGCTTCCTCGGGCCACGGCAGGAACCAGTCGATCGTGCAGCCGGAGATGAGGTTTGGGAACTCGCGACAGCGCTCGGCGAAGCTCTTGCTCACGGGTGAGAGGCAGAGCAGCAGATGCAAATTCTTTCGCACGCGGTCGAAGAAGAAGCGGATGAGGTTGTCGAGCGAGTCTGGTAGCTCCGGCCGCGCTTTCTGCATCACGTTGCGCAGCTCGCTGGCCATGACCGTGAGCTCGTCGCGCGGGAACAGGCCCGGGATCTCACCATTCGCCAGCAGCGAGTTGATCTGCTCGAGAAAGGACTCGTCCTTGATCTCGGCATCCGTGATGACGAACGACACGCCCTTACCCACTTGACCCGCGAGCTTGAAAAGCGACCGCAGATCGTCGAGGAACGAGATCAAGTTATAGGTTTTGGTGATCGTGATCTGGAAGATCTGGTTGCCGGCGATGATCGACGCCAGGCGCGCGAGCGATTGCTTCCCAGATCCACCGACGCCCACGAGCATCATGTTGTTCTGTGGCATGCCCAGCACGCGCGAGATGCGCACGAGATGCAGCAGTGCCTCGTCAAAGAGGATCAGGGAGAGCTTTTTGCCCGGGTTCTCCCTGTTGAACTGGACCAGGAGCTGCTCCGTGCGTGCACGTACAGTCTGGATGCTCAACGCACTCTCGTAATACTTGGGAGCCTCTTCGACGACCTCGCCATACTCGTCGACGACGGCTTCGCGGAGAAAGTCGACGAAGATCACGTGCGGGTCCGGCTGCTGCTTCTCCCTCGTGTGCGGCGGCTTGAGCAGCACCGAGTCTGCGATGAGCGCGATCTCGTCCCTGAACTTGTGTTTGTCCTCGATCGTGACGAGTCGGTCGCTGAACACGCGCTCGCTCTCATGGCGCCAGAGCTTGACGAGCACGCGCTCAGACGTAATACTGTCGAGCGGCGCGCGCATGATGCCCTGGTAACACCGGCTGAGCTCGCGCATACTGAAGAAGTAGTGAAACTTCTGCGGCGTCGGCAGCATGGATCTGCGCATCCACGTCCACAGGTGGCTCGAGGCCGTCGCGAGCTTGAACGCGACATCCAGGATCGCCTTCTTCGCGCCATTGTCAATGCCCGCGAAGCGCCAGCGAGCCATCTGGCCGTAGATCGCCTCAACAAGCTCGACCGTGGGCGAGAGGATGTTGAGCACGATGAAGTGCCGCTTGAGTCGATTCGGAATGTCGTTCTTGCCGCCCTTCGGGTGGCTCATGGCCGCGATGTACCGCAGATCCTCGATCACCTTGATGTCGCCGCGCTTGTCCTTGTCCAAGAAGCACAGAGTGCTCGTCTCGATGAGCTGCCTGGCCACCTCGAGTGTCGGTTGGTCCATCCAGTCGTTCAGCGCGGGCATCGAGAGGTCGTCGAGGAAGAACGTGAGCTTCTTTCCGTTCGCAGGTCCAAAGGTCTTGCCCCCTCGCTTCTCCAGCTCCGTCTCAATGACACTCTGGAAGCCACCGGGTTGGCTCGCGCCCGAGAAGATGACGTTCTTGAATGTGAGATCGTCCGTGCCAGCAAAGTGCCAGCAGCTCTCGCAAAAGAGCCGTGCGATCGTAGACTTGCCCGTGCCGGTCTCGCCCACGAGCATCACGGGGAACTGGCACGCATGCAGGTGTTCGATCAGATACAGCGAGCGCGCCGTGTCGGCGTTCGGGATGATGAGGCTCGCGACGTTGTCCGTGGTTGTGAGCAAGTTCTCCGTGGCCTCGAAGGTCCACTTTTCCCACTCGAGCGTCGACGAGTGCAGGAAATGGTCGAAAATGGTCGTCGTGGCTGTCTTGCTACTGGACTCACTACCACCTACTGTTGAATCACTCTTTGGGAACGCCGTCGGCGCCTTCTCGCTCAGGAACTGGTTGAGCTTGACGCGATCGTCAAGGTCCAGCACGCCCCCAATGGTCCAGCAGAGCGCAAAGGTGAACAAGCGTTCGAGCTCCAGCTTTTGGTCCGGTCCGACTTCACTGAGTTCACAGCGTAGCAGCAGACTATGCAGCAGGTTGAGACATGACTGCATGAGCGCCACGCGCGGCATGGCGATCACGGGACGACACTGCTTGTTAAAGAACTCAAAGAGGTGGCCTGGACCGCCCCCACCGCCGCTATTACCACTTGAGCCTACGAGGACCTTGACGCACTTGCGGAGGACCTCACGGTAGCTTTCGGGCCGCGTAAGCAGCCAACCGTGGACGACCGGTTCCCAGTCCAAGTCCGTCTCGCTCACGTAGATGATCCCGGCCCGGGACACGGTCGCCGGAGACGCATTCCTCAGATCCTCGACCTCGAACATGAGCTTGCAGTTCTCAGTCATGGGGATGCGGTCGCCGTTGGCCAGCGTGAGGATCTTGTTGTCGTCCAGTACGGTGTTGAGGTTCTCAATCCAGATGGCGTCCACGGGCCCGTCGCACACAATCCACGACACGTCCTTGCGCGTACGGTCGTTAAACTTGGCCCAGATCGCGGCAAAGACACCGTCGACCCACTCGCCCGAGAGCTTGTCGGTCTCGCCAAACATCTCCTCGGGTCGGATCGCCTTCGGGTTCATGCGAATCTGCCGGTGTGGCGTCTTAGTCTGGACGCTAAGTGCGGACTGCAGTGTCCGAAAGATCTCGGACTTGCCCGAGCCCGCGGGTCCCACGAGGATGATCCCGTGGCGGACAATGGTCGTGTCGTAAAACTGCAGCACCTTGGTCGTCCACGTCGGGTGGGCCACGCGGTTGTTCTTCTGCAGCACCTGGCTGATGGCCGCGGCGATCTCGGCGCTCTTGGCCCCCGAGCCAGACGTCGACGGGCTCTGCTCAATGCCTGGAAAGATGTCACGCAGCAGTGACAGGAAGATCGGGATGTCCTGCGCCACCAGTTTCGAGAGGTTCATGTCCCGCAGCGTCGTCATGAGCAGGAGCTCCTCGTTCGCCATGAGATTGTTGCGCTTTGTCGTGCCTGCCGTGCGCAGCACAGACAAGATATTGCGGAGTCCAAAGTCATAGTGGCGCTGTTTGGAAAGCTGCTCCTCGCAGATGTTGTATAACGTCTTGAACTTGCGCGCGAGCTCGGCGAACGAGTCGTAGCCCACGGAGCAGAGCTTGACCTTCATGATGATCTCGCGGTCAGGCACCATCATCGACACCCCTCGAAAGAGCGCCTTGAGGTTCTCCGGCAGTTCCTGTCGACCCTGGTACCCTGGGTTCATCGTGATGAAGTACGCCACGTCTTGGTTCAGTGTGATGGCCTGCGGATCACCTGGGAACGAAAACGACATGCTCTGTACGCGCTTGGCATTCGTGATCGCGAGCACCTGCTGCGCCACGACCGACAGCACGGGCAGCTCGATCCGATTGAACTCGTCAAAGCAGCCCCAGAGTCCGCCTTGGCACAGACCCTTGAAGATCTTGGCCATGTCCGAGTATCGCTGCTGATCCGTGCAGTTGGTCACGATCACGTACACGCCAAGACTCCTGCCCAGGTCCTTCACGGTCTCGGTCTTGCCCGTGCCGGCGGGGCCAGCGGGAGCCCCGCCAAGGTGCATGCCCAGCGCCTGGGAGAGCGTGATGTAGGCTCTGTCCGTCAGCGGCGTGATTACGAGTCGCTCTTTGCAGCCGAGGTACTCGAACGAGTACTTGAAATCGACGTCGCAGATCGAGATCACACAGGCGTCGGCGCCCACGTGGTCGTGGCCCGCAGGCGCAGGTTTCCAGTAGAAGCGCGCCTGCTTGAGCCACTCAAAGTCGTTGGCGTCCGCGATTTTCTTCTCCTTGTACAGCCGGCAGAGCTCGAGGAAGCAGTCGCGCTGGTGCACCTGGATTGTGATGAGCGTCTCGACTTTCGTGCGCGTCATCTTGGTGCCCAGGTCTGTCAAGCACCAGGACGAGAGCTCCGAGAGCATCGAGCCGTGCTTCTTGGTCGTCTGCTGCATGATGCCCTTCGTGGACCGACACTTCTGCAGTGCGTCCTGGCACTCGGCCGTCCAGCTCAGCTGGATGCCCAGGAGCGCAAACTGGCCACAGTACTTCGACACAAAGTCTCGCAATGAGCCACTGGCATTGCATTCGGCGGCCGCCTGGCGACAGATGGCCTTCATCGTGTGCCGCATCTCCTTCTCGACCATGCCGAGCCAGTCCTCAATGTTCCCATCGGCCACTACCGGCCGCACGAGCGTAATCACCTCTTCGTCGCTCCCTACTATGCTCTTGAGCTTCAGGATCTTGCGCTTGTCGCCATTGGGCTTGTCCTCGTGCACGACCTGATCGATGCTGTCAAAGATCTTTTCGTAATACTGCTGCACGGCCATGGGGTCCGAGCCGCGTGAGAGGATGAGCAGCAGCAGCGGGTTGGACACGAAGTAGAACCGCGGGAACTTTTTCCGCTTCTGCTCCAGGTAGCCCTCGAGGCTCTTCTGGCACTTCTCGAGCTCGCCAAAGAGAATTGGGAGCGTCGTGCGCAGCAGCTCGTTCGAGCAGCAGCCGACCACGAAGCCGATCTCGGATGCCTTGCTCATGACGCGCAGCCAGTCCTTGTCGATCTTGGCAAACTTCTTGGCCTCCAACGGCATCTGCTTGGCGATATCTCCACCGGTGAACACGGACTCGAGCGACATCCACAACGTCTGCACCTTGATCCAGAGCTCGAGAATGTCGGCCGTGTCGGACAGCTGCGCGAGCTTGGCCTGCACGCTGTCCTTGAAGAACACGACGTGGCGCATGCTGAGCATGGCCTGGAGCTGCAGCTGGCTGTCCTCGAGGTCCTCGATCACGAGGCCGTAGCCCTTCAGGATGGGCACATTGCGCGAGCGCCACTCGCCAAACTCAAACGACGTTCCTGCCCAGCGCTCCTTAATGTCCTTGATCTTGTTCTCTATCTGCAGCTGCTTCTGCGCGCTCTCGCAGATGTTCTCCACGTCCTCCTTCCACGTGAGCAGCTTCACTTCGAGGATGTCCTGGAACTTGAAGCTCTCGCTCTCCACCAATAAGTTCCGGCCGCAGATCTTGATGAGCTCTTCCCAGTGGCGCGCCTTGATGCTCTCTCTGCTGAGCTCCCGGATAAGCGGGAGCATCTCAAGGAACTCGTTAATGTCTTTTCGTAAGATGTGGTACGCCTCCCATTCGCAGAGCTTCTTAGGCATCTTCTTGCAGCGCAAGTCAAAGCCGCTGAACGCATCGCTCATGCGTTGGATGCTCCCACCCAGCTGGCTCCACGTGATGGCCTTGAACTCGTCCATGGTGTTCACGACGTCCATGTAGAGTCCGTAGAGCTGGTCCAGCAGCGCCAGCTCCTTCTTGGTGCGCACAAGCTCCGGGTACTCAGTGGGGCGCATCCCAAAGAGCTCTTCACCGGCCGAGTAGACCTCCAGCTTCCTCTCACGTGTGAGGATCAGATCTTTGAACCTCTTGAGGCGCTCAACGGCCTCCGCGGGCTGTAAACCCGATACCATGGGGCCGTTCTCGTTGTAGTCGCAGCGGAACTGTAGGATGTCGACCTGGAAGTCCTTGACGTCCTTGATGAGCTGCTTCTTGAAAATCCCCTGGACGTCTGAGAGATTGTCGGTCACCTCTTCCGCGTAGTCAACGAGCTTGCGCCAGGAGCTCCGGATCACGCTCTTCTGATCCATCTCCTCCTTGTCCATGTACCCTCCCGGCAAGAAATGCTCAAGCATCTCGTACATGTCGATGATCGGATTGATCTCCATCTCGATCGCGGACTCGCGCTCGCGAATCTCGCGCAAGACGCCCATGACGAACCGCAACGAGTCGAGCGAGTCCACTGACGTGGCGAGCTTGAGCGTCGTCATGCGCACGTACTCCATGAGGTTCGTGAGCGCTGCGCGCGCCTGCTGGTGAACCTTGTCCGAGTACTGTACCTTCCACTGGCGGCACTCGTTGCGCAGCTGGAGCTTGAGGTTCTTTGTGTTGAGCGACAGCACGGCGATGTTGTGAACCGGAGCGATGTGGTTGATCTCGGCCTCGACGCTCATGAAGTTCTTGAGCTCGTTTTCAAAGTCCTGGATCAACGGGTTGCGCTTCATAAACTGGTTGTATCGGAACTCCATGTCTTCTTTCCAAAGCCAGTCGTACTTCTTGAACGTCGTGAGGTACTCGTGCACCTGGTTCTTCGTGCCATGAAGTGCGCCCGTGAGCAGGATCGCCACCTTGATGATTTCAGTATCGCACCCGAGCTTCTCAAAGAGACTCACGCGCGTATGTTCGGGAAGGATGTGCTGCTGGCCCCACTCGTGCAAACTCTTGGAGCACTTCAGCACAGCCACGGCCGAGCGGTTGATCGCTCTCTGGATGTCATCGAGCGACGGACTCAGCCGCACGGAGGGCACGGAGAGCTGCACGTCGACCTCGAAGAACGGCCGCTCGAGGAACAAAAAGCCCGTGCCAGCCTTGGAGCACACGCGCTTCTTAATCGCGTTGAGCGACTGCTTGGTGCAATTGAGCAGCGCGCGGTAAAACAAGTGCTTGTAGTGCGTGCGAAAGGCGGCCATGGACGCCTGATCGCACACAATGTGCTCGCCGTGCTCGTCCGGGATCGTCGTCATGGGCTGCGACGAGCCATTGGGCGACGACGGCAGCGTCACAAGCGACGCCGACGGCGTGGCGTCGAGCGTGTACTCGCAGAGCGCGCGCAGGACGTCCTCGACGGCGTTCTCAATCTCGACGTTCTTGGCGCTAAGCAGCACAGTCACGGTCCCCACGTGCTTCTCTTGGATGCGCACAAAGTCGTCTAATGCAAACGACTGGTCCGTGGGCAAGTACACGAGCGAGGCGCGCGAGACAACTTTCAGGTTCTTCTCAATACGGTTCTCGATGACGTCGTAGACGTTATTGATGAGCTCCTCGAGCCGCTGGAGCCCAAAGTGCACCTGCATCTTGTACGCGTCAATGTTCATGCTCGTCCACGTGAGCGTGACCATGCCAGGTCGGAGCCTCTGCTGCAAGTCTTCCAGATGCGGCGTGAGCAGCGTGGCCGTGACGGGAATGATCTTAGACGTCACGCGGTCGTACTCCTTGAGCGTGTACGTGAGGTCGTTGTAGTACATCTTGAACTTGTCCTCCTGGAGCATGACCATCTTGGCGTTCTCGGGCACTTCGATGCCCATGCGATCAAGGCACTTGGCCTCGCGAATGAGCTGCAGGATCTCCTTGTCAAAGTTCACAAAGAGGCGGCCGGTCTCCGGGTGCCGGATGATCAGCGTCGCATGCAGTCCAGCCTTCGCAGTCTCGACCGAGCGGCACCAGGCCTCGTACCACAGGTATTCAAAGGCTACGAGCGTGCGCGCGACCTTGTTGTACATCTTGATGATCTTCTTGGAATCCTTGGTGGACAACACGGTCGGGTTGCTCTCGAACTTGCGCATGGGCTCCTCGATGCGCCTTAGCAGGTGTCTGGACCAGAGGATGTTGCCTGCTACGGGCGGGAGGTTGCGCGCAATGGGCGGATCGTGGCGGTACTTTTCGTAGATGTCCTGGACGTTCGTGAGGTCGAGGCCGTAGTTGTGGAAGATGACCGTGAACTTGGAGTCGAGATCCGTGCGCAGACTCTCGCGCTGCAGGATCGACTGGAACTGCTTGAGCAGGATCAGCGACTGCTCGATGCTCGTGATGCTGTCGAAGCTCACGTTGATGAACTGCTGCAGCGAGGCCTCGAGGTCCGAGATCTGGATGTTGAACTCGACATAGTCGCGGTCGAACTTGTTGTTGTGGTAGTCGAGCAAGTCGTGCTTGTTGCGCTTGAACTCGGCAATGATCGTGTTGAAGGACGCCAGCAACGTGTCCATTCCTTCTAATGAATGCAGCGCCAGCGAGCGGAACTGGTGGATCGTGCTGAACATGTCGATGAGCTTTACGACGCGGCGGCAGAACAAGTCAAACTTGCCGAAGATTTGCGTCTCGCTGAAGTCAAACTGCTTGCCCTTCGGCATCGTCAGCAGCTTGTCTTTGGTCAGTCGGTACTGCTCCTGGTACGCCTCGTTGAGCTTCAGACACGACTCTAAGTCAATCAGTAGCGCCTCGGGATCTTTGTCCCAGATGCTCTCCGGTGGGTCCTTTCCCAGGATGCTCTTCTTGCAAAGCGTGATCATCTGGTTCGTGATCTTCATAAAGAGCTTCGTCATGCGCTCCGTTGTGTTGTAGTACCGCGCGATGGTGTGGATCATCTTGACCGAGTTCATGAGCGCTGGCAGCGCGTCGACGACAGACCCGGGCGAACCGGTGTACAGCGGCTCGATAAAGCGCTCAAGCGTCGCGAGGTACTTGACGTTATCCTTGGCCTCGTTCGAGGCCTCTGTGATGTTCGTGTCAATCTGCTTCCACTGACGCAGCAGTGCACCAATGCTGAGCTTGTCGATGCCGCCGTCCTGGACTTTTGAGACGACGCTGAGCACGCCCGTGACCATTTTGCACTCCTTGGACTTGAGCTGCTCAGTGATGCCCATGAGACGCTGCAGCCGGCGCTTCCAGTACTCAAGCTCCGTGTCGGGCCCAGCGTCGTGGGACTCCCAGCGACCCTGGTCATTGTCTTCCAGGTACGCCTCGGTCTGCTTGCACCAGTCCTGCACGAGGTCCACGAAGTGAAACACGGCGCTGTCGTCGGACGAGAGCCGCGAGATACTGCGCGAGTCGTTTGGGTCGAAGCGCTTGTCCGGTTTGCGCAGATCCAGCCCCGTGTTCATGGCCTTGAGATTCTCCTGGATGTCCACAACAAACGACTTGAGCCCGTGCATGAACTCGTTGCGCGACTCGTTGTCCGCTTTGCCCCACTCGCTCTCCTCGCGACTCGTGAGCAACGGCACGAAGAGCTGCGAGAGCACCGTCTCGACAGACAGCAGCACGGACGGGTCCAGCACGCCGTAGCCCAGCAGGTGGTCGTTCGCAAGCGCCGGGTCCAGGTGATTGAAGCCCAAGGACGGGGAGCTCTCGAGCGTCTCGGGGCTCATCGACATGACGCCGGCGAAGCCCAGTGCGCTCTCCATTGCATTGTCACCACCACCATCATTGGCGCTGCTCTTGGGGATCTTGACAAAGTACAACGCGCGTCCGCGTAGCGAGTCCTCGAGCCCGTCAGTGATAAAGAGCTCGCGGCGGCGCTCGGTTGCCAGCGTCGCAACGTTGCTGTTGTGCTCTGTGGCGGCAATGTCGTCGTCGCTCTGGCGCAGCTGGTAGTAGAAGAATATCTTGCGCGGGCCGTCGACGCGGAAGAAGAGCGCGAGCTTCTCCATGTTGCGGTTCGTCTTGAGGAGCTCCTCGACCTGCGCCTCGTCCTGGAAGCCGAGCGACGTCTGCAGCCGCTGGATGATCCAGCGGTGGCGCGCCTGGAACGCCATCTATGGACGTATGCACTCACGGGAGCAGGCTCAGAAGACCACGAGCGCTGGAACAAGAAGAGAGAGTGAGTCGCTGCGCCCCATCAGACAGCAGACAGTCAGTCAGGTACTAGGCAGGCAGATCAAGCGACGCGCCGGTCGGTACCCAATCCACTTGGTGCCATTTCGCGGCTTTTCGATGCTTGTGTGTGGTGAAGCCCACTCAGCGTCCCACATATTCAAATGTGGCGCGTGCCACCACCCACTAAACGACGGCATAGAACCGCGCAAATCAATGTGGGACACACATTTTTCTAGATTTCCAACGCCTGTTAATTGGTTAATATGTGTGGAATTAGCCCATTTAATTGGATGAAAAGATGACTTTCCATGGTTTAACGTCTCTTCGATTGTTGATTGGTCGAAAATACGCATGCACTTCCCTCCCGCTCTTTTTCCTTTTCGGTGCCCCTCAATCAGAAGCCGAATCCTTTTTCGCCTGAGCAGCTCCAAGAAACGACTGGAAGGAAGCGGCGGTCGGTGCCACTCTCCAACTTGCCCCGCTCCGCCCAGGTCATTAGCTCACCCGGACAGACTTAGGACACCCATCTCTTCGCGCGCCAGCCCGTCGGTTCAGTATCAGTCACCACCATCACCATCCGCAGGATCTTCTCCAGTCCGACCCCCCGTAACAACAACCATTATGCAGTTCGAAAGCAGACCCGCGCTCGAAGCCGAGATCGACGTGTGCTCCACGCGCGTGCGCGAGCTCCAGGAGCTCGTACGCAAGAGTGACGGCGGTGTGACACTCGAGCAAGTGGCCGAGCAGGTCAAGAAGCTCGTCTCACTGCGTAAGGAGCTGCAGCTCTGGAAGGCCAAGGAGGAGCAGGAGGAGGAGGATGCGCTTGCCGCGCAGGAGGCCGAGCCGAGCAACCAGCACAGCAACGGTGCCGCCTCGCCCACGAACAGCAGCAACGGCAAGAAGAAGCGCAAGAAATCCAAGAAGAAATCCGCTGCTCCTTCGTCGCCTGCGGTTGCTGATGCGGATGCCGCTCAGGCTGCGTCCAGCAGTGGCGACAGCTCGAACGAATCGGACGAGCCGGTGGTCGAGGACGTGAAGGAGCAGACTCCGGAGGTCGAAGAGCCACAGAAGGAAGTTGCGGCTGCCGTTGTGGAAGAAGAAGCGTTGGACAACCAGACGGACGAAAACATCAGTACGTACTCATCTCCTTTTTCTGCTGTTACCTCCTCTGCGATTGCTGCGGCTGATCGAACTCTAGCTTCTGTCGCTGTTGCGGAGGAGGAGGATGGCTTGCTGCACCGCGCGGACTCTCTGTCGAAATGGCTTATTGACGCTGATTCTGCTATAGCTGCGCTTGAGGACGAGCTCAAGAAGGCTGAGCGCACGAAGAAGACGACCGAATTCCTCGCCGCCCAGGTCGAAGCTGGTAAGGCCGAGGAGGAAAAGAAGATCGAGACGGTTGCAAAGCTCGAGAAGAAGAAGGTGGCCGCGAAAAGTGAGGCTGTCAATGAAGCCCCTGCTGCGGCTGTCGTGAACGTGAAGCAGGAGCAGAAGATTGTGGCGCTGGAGAAGGAGCTCGCTGAGGCAAAAGCCCAGGTCGCCGAGGCGGAGAAGGCGAACAAGAGCCTGACCGACGCTCAGGTGCAGACGATCGCCGATCTCAAGAAGCAGATTGCCGAGGCCGTGGCCGCGACTGAGGACGCGCAGAAGGCGAACAAGGCGCTGTCAGAGTCCGAGAGTCAGCTGCACGAAGAGCAGGAACGCCTGCTTCAGTCGGTCATGGAACTCAAGGAGACGAACGCTACGCTCTCGAAGAAGATCGAGGACACCGTGGCGTCGGACGTGCAGCTGCGCGACGAAGTGAGCAAGCTGCAGTCGGCGCTCAAGCAGACGGAGGACGCCAAGTCGGACAACGACACGAACTTCCGCAAGCTCTGGAAGACCATCGACGAGTTCCAGGCGGCGAACCAGAAGCTCCAGGAGAAGAACACGCAGCTGGAGGCCGACGCCAAGTCGGTCCGCGTCGAGGCCGAGAAGGCCGCGAAGGACTCGGCGGTTCAGCAGAGCCGCACGGAGGAGCTCGCGTCGCAGATGGAGAAGGCGCAGATGGAGCTGAGCGCTTCCAAGTCCCAGGTGGACGCGTTGACGGCCGAGGCGCAGCAGCTGCGCGCAGAGAACGAGTCGCTGTTGAAGAAGCTTGCGTCGGTCGAATCCACGCTGCAGGCATCTGTGGACAAGCTCGCGGGTCTCGAGAAGGAGCTTGCGCATAGCAAGCAGCAGCTTGAGACTTCGACTGCGGAGAACAAGGCGCTGGTCGCCAAGTCCGAAGAAGCGTCCACGATCTTTGGGGAGGAGAAGCTGAACCTCAACTCGCTGTTGGCAAACCTGCAGACCGAGAACACTGGTCTGATCGCCAAACACGCGGACCTTGAGAAGCTCTTCGCGGAAGCCAAGAACGCGTCGTCGTCGGCTGTGGCTGAGAAGGAGGAGGCCGCCAAGATCGTGCGCGCACTCAAGGACGAGGTGATTACGCTCAAGTTGGCGTCCGACAAGGCGACTGAGACGGCCTCAGCGAGCGTCGGCCAGGTCAAGTCGCTCTCCCAGGAGCTCGACGCGTGCAAGAAGGCACTGTCGGCGGCCACGGAGCGCCTCGAGTCCACTACCAGCCAGCGCGTGCAGTTCGAGACGGAAGTGCAGAACCTGCGTTCTCTCATCGCGTCCCAGGAGGACATGCTTAAGAAGACCCGTTCATCGATGCTGGACGCGAACGAGGAGCTCAAGGAGACCCACAAGCACACACAGAAGTGGAAGAGCTCGGCGCAGAGCGCGAACGCGCAGCTGAACGAAAAGACCGCGGAGGCCGACAAGGCCAAGAAGGCGCTCGCGAAGGCCAAGGCCGAGCTCACGGCCGCCGAGAACGCGCGCAAGCAGCTGAACGACAGCTTCAAGGAGAAGGACAAGAAAATTAGCAAGGTCACGCACGAATTGCAGCTCCTCAAGGAGAAGCTCGCGGCGCTGGAGGCCGAGAAGAGCGAGCTGAAGCAGGAGAACCAGGCGCTTGCCGCCGCGTCCAAGGCGCTGTCTCAAGAGAAGACGGAGCTGATGAAGAGCACCGAGCAGCTGCAGACGTACCGCCAGGCGCTCATGGGACTTATCCCGCTCGTGGTCGCGGCGATCTTCTACGCTGTGGCCAAGTGAGGAACTGCTGTAGTAAGTTCAGAAGCTTCCTTCCCCATTAGATAACAATACCATTCAAATGTAGACGAACACATTATTTGCGAAATTACGAAGTTGGTGTTTGGTTGTTTGATGGACGATGGTGCTGACGATGTTGGCGAAGGTGTTGAACGCTGGTAATTCGTTCACACAGACTCTATGACGCTTGCGTTTGCCTTAGAAGCCCGTGAGCCACTCGAAGTCGCCGGTGTACGGAGTGCCGATGTTGAGATCCTGACCAGCACCGTTCGCCGTGATCTGCTTGAATTTACCCGCTGCTTCGGCCTCAAGAGGAGCCTGCGATACAGAAATGAGGTTGTCAGTATCGCTTCAGAAGACTCAGCAAAGTGAGAGAAAGGATGACAAACGTACCGCAAACGATCCGATCTTCGTCGCTTCCCACGAAGTGCCAGCGAAGAACGGGTGGCGTTTGATGCCTTCGCACACGTTGTGCGCAAAATTGGCCTTCACGTCTTGGAAGCCGAGACGCGCTGTGAGCTCTGGGCACAGAAGCTTTTGAATGATGTCCTTCACTTCTGTGCTCGTGTTCTCGGGCCACGTGAGTTGTTCCTGAACAGCAAACACGAGATGAGACCACGGGCACCCAATTCAAGGTACTCTCGAATGCGACTTACCGGTCGGAACGTCGTGATCTGGTTCAAAATTTCAATGTCGTCCTTCTTCTCGAGTGAGAATGGCGTGTGGCCGCACAGGAGCTCGTACATGAGCACGCCGAGTGACCAGTAGTCTGCGGCAATGTTGTGACCCTCACCCTTGATCTGTTCTGGAGACAGGTACTCCGGTGTTCCACAAACAGTGTACGTCCTGCCGCGACCAACATACTTGGACAATCTGTTTACACGCACAACACATACACGCATTAGAAACCCTTCTCTTGAATTAGCGCAGCAGCAAAACACCACACGATACCTAAGGTTCAGCATTCTGATGTTGCCGTTGCGATCGACCATCAAGTTTGTCGGATCCGCGGTACGCGACACGATCCCCTCTGAGTGCAGGAACTCGAGAGCAAGCACGACCTGGGCCGCGTAGTAGCGAACGAACGACTCGCCGTGGCTCTCGCCATCGAGGAAGCTCTCCAAGCTCCCCACGACTTGCGTGCTGTATAGGAGGTGGATGTCGGTATCGTTCGTGTTCATGCCACACACGTTCGGCACAAGCGCATTCTTCTCGTACAAGGACACGTAAATGTCCCGCTCGCCGACAACGTGCTTCTGCATGCTCGCATCGAAGATCGCTTGCTTGCTCACGGAACGCAGCGTCATGAACTGCGGCGGCGACGAGCCCTTCACCATCACCAAACGGACAGTGTTGGTGACGTCCGAGAACACACTGCCGACGATTTCCAGCTGGTCGATCGACTTGGGGAGTCCAGCCGATTCATTCGGCTCATCGAACAAAACAAATCCGGTCGACTAATACACAAAATTATACACATTAGCAGTGAGAAAACAGGGCCATATATATCACAAATCAAACAGCATTGAATGCACCTTTGCGGTCTTGCGTCCCTCGGCGATACGCTCCTTGCGGTATCGGCGGATCTTGTCCTTCTCCAAAATCGAGGAGAGCTTGCCGACGGACTGTTCGAATGTCTCCTTTGTGATGAACAGACATTCCGTTTGCTCCAACGCGCGAAGAGTGCGCTGACTAGATAATCAAAGACAGAGAGATGGTTAGACACGCAACATCGTAGTCATCCATCATCGAGAAAGCACTGCTGCCACAAACCTGATCGATCTCCGTCGAACAAGCGCGACTTCGCCAAAGTAGTCGAGCGTCTTCAGCTGAATCTTGCCGAGATTGTTCTGCTTGGAAGTCGACTCCACCTTGCCACTCGTAATCAAAAAGAAGCCAGGCTCGTTCATGCCTTCGTGGAGAATGAATTGACCTTCCTCGAACGTCATCAGCTTCATTTCCTCGGCCACGAGGTTCGTCTGCGCGACAGTGAGCGGGCGCAGCAGACTGATCTGGCGAAGGCGGTGGACGACATCGCGCATTGGTCGTCCGCGCATCAAAATACTGCGGAACGCGAGGCGGTCGAGAGCCCACAGCGCTCCCTTTTCTTTCGCGATTACCGTCGCCGCTCGCGGCTTCGAGTAGATCAGCGCCAGCTCACCAAAGGTTGGGTGGAGGTGCGCTCCAGACTTGTACACGTGGACAATCTCGCCGTACTGGTCTGAAGCAATAGTGTTGTTCTCGCTCTGAGGCGGTTGCACGTGTTCTGGCACCACGCGGACCTCAAACTCGCCGCTGTCAATCTAGCAAAGCAAAGTAAGAGATAAATTAGACGTCACTTAATCACAAACAAGGCACGCAGCAAGTGCACATCAAAGATAGGAAAGAGTTCGTACCAAGTAAAAAGTGTCGCCAGGCGCTCCTTGACGAATCACCACGTCACCAGCGTCGACTTCCACCTTCTTCAGCACCGAAATAACCTCCAAGATCTGCGAATCATACCATAAAGAACGTCAGATTTGCATAACAGTGACATGAAACGCTTGAAGAACGCAGGTAAACCACCACTTACCTTCTCGTCACTGAGATGGCTGAACAAAAAGTTGCCCTGCACGATTTCCTTGATCCACTTGATCTCCAAGTCTGACTTCTCTCCGCCATCGTCGCCAAAGTCGTACAAGGACGTCGGATCTTCGCCATCGAATAGTCCCTCTGTGAGCGAAAGGCGAATCGCCTCCGTACCTACGATCGTGTTGCGCGCACCATAGTCTTTCTTCCCAATGCCACGGACTGGACGCTGCATGGACTGGAGGTCCAGCACTTCTCCACCCACGTAGATACTTCCGCGCGCCAGGTCCCGGTTGGCGGTGAGCCCGTCGAGGAAGATGCAAATCGCAGTGATGTCGTCTGTACGGACCTCGTACTGCAGCCAGCGGTTGTACGCCTCTTCGACCAAAGCCTGGCACGCATCCGACGGGTTGTCGAATTTCTTCACAATGTCGATGACGCTCTGACTCGTGAGGAACTCGAAGACACCGTCACTGGCGATGACAATGAACTTGTCGTGCGCGTTTAGTGCCTTACACAGAATCTCGGGCTCGGCGATGACTCCTAGCTCCTCCGACACGAGGTCTCCGATACTTCTCGTGAACGCAGTTCCTGGGTACTGTCCGTACGGGTGCCAGATGCGTGGCGGGTCTCCGTTTTCATCGATCTCGTCGCCAAGGTTCAGTCCCCAGTTCTCGTGAATGGGCTCAAAGCCTTCCACCTGGTCGACTGTCAAAATACGAGCACCGCATTTCTTCACGCGCTCGCGTTCGTCCTGTTCAACCGCAGCGGCAGCATACGCAAATTCATTCAAAGCTCAATGATAACGTTTGACACAGAAAAGATGCCTGTGAGATCTGTGAAAGCTCACCTTTCGGAACGGAGTCTGGTCGATCGAGAGCGGCTTCGCGATCAGTGACATGTCCTCGTAAGGCCCCGTGGCCTTGAGGTTCTCCTGGGCGATGATTGCGCGCGAGTCGCCGACGTTCGCGATGTGAATCTCGTTGCCGTGGATGAGCACGGAAATCGACGTCGTCCCGCTCATCGAGTCATCGAACGCCGCGTCGTGCATCTACAGCAATGGATATCAAGAAGTACACTCAGTACATGTGTCCCTGCATGTCGACTCCACTTCTCGAATGTACGAACCATTTGGTTGGTCTCCAGGTGCCCGCGCGTGAGAGCAGGAAGCACGCCAACGTTTTCTTGAAGGTGCTTAACGATGTTCTCAGGAAGCTGCACGAAATCAGCAGTAACAACAGACCGAGAAAATGAGCACAAGCCTCGTTATCGACCACAAGCCAAACAAAAAGACACACAGACACAACTCAAAATTCGTACCAGTTCCGCCGCGAACTGGGAGCAAATGTCACCAAACTGACCGTGACCGTCGAACACGGCAAAGTACGCCTTCTGGTCGTCGCCCGCGAAGTGCGTCTCGCAGTAGTAGCTGTCCTGGTTCGCCTTCTTGCGCGCTACAGAAACAGACAGACACAAAGTAACAAAAGACGTCAGTACAATATGATTGATATAGCAGCACAGAGAATATGCGAGTGAGCAAGCAAGCGCACCTTCCGGGTAGTACCCGCGCTTGGAGTAGTACGAGTAGCGCAGGTTGTAGTCGCCGATCTGCAGCGTGTGGGTCGGACCCGGTCCCTCCGGCTGTGTTCTGCCGCTCGCGACAGACTTTGTCGACGGTGACCGCTGCTGCGGAGACTGCCGTTGCTGCTGCGTTGACTCCGTGGACGACGACGACAGCACCGGGTCTTCGGCGAGCGGGTCCGTGACGACTTCGACGCCGTTCTCGTGAGCCTGGGGATGCTGTGGCGGCGGCTTCTCGCGGTGCTCCACTGGCTTCAGGTTCACGTGGCCATTCGCACTGCCGTTTGTTTGCTGTCCGACTGTAGGCACGTGTACTGCCGGCGCGTGCGGGCGAGTGGCGTCGTGCGCCGAGTCCTTGCAGTCGATGACGGAGCAGCAGTTGCCCATCGCTGGCCGGATTTATTTAATTTGTATGCAGGCGCAGGTGGGTATAGACGTAGTGATCACGCACGCAGGCGGACTCTCAAGTGCCGCGACTGGCTGTTGGCTGCGAATGCGCTGAGAGAGTGAGAGCGGGCGACTGGGACGCGCGCGTGCTTGCTCAAGTGTGTCCGTCGCGCGAGAGAAGCAATGGAGAAAGGTCGTCCGTCCGCAACAAGCAAACAAACAACCAAACAAAGCGCAGGACAGACACACAGTTCACTTTTATCCATAAAGCGTGCAAAATACTTTCAGTTTGTTTTTGACGAAACGAATGACTACTGTATATCAATACATTGAGAAACATCTGCTGACAGTACTTAACAGTTAGTTTGTACAAAATATACTGATTTGTACGAAATGTTTGCGTCATGCTATGCAAATATTCTGGGTACCGTACCAAACTGGCGCAGATCTGGGTCTGGTGTGCCTGTGCTCTATAAAAAGGGATCTATTTTCGTGAGAAAACCCGCAATTACTGACAGGCACTCGAGTGAACGGCAGAGGATCTAATGGCTAAAATGCAAGGAAAGATTTCAGCAGGACGCACCTGTGGCGCGAGAGTGAGAGGCGAGTGCGTCAGGATGCCATCATACCCAGAATGCTGAAAAGCTTGTCTTCTTCGAGGCATCTCAAAATTGCCATATGTCTGAAGAGATCATCTCAAAACCCCATGGTAGGAATTTCGGCTCAAGAAAAAAGTGCCAGGCGGTCGGTCCACTGTGTGATGGCTGTCTTCAGAACCTTCAGACCTTCCAGTATCGCAAGAATTGCCAGCACATGCGCGATCGGAATTCAAGCTCGTGCTGGAAAAGATCATTTCGTGCGAGGTCAAGCGCACAAATCGACACCCCTAGACGCCCCATTACTTCGGACATTTACCATTTGTCCGATCCAAAACAGTTGTGTTTCGTGCAAACGCATGTGTCGTCGTACCTGGCATGCGGCATACGCACGAAACGCCTACTTAGATCCCGACGCTTTGATAGCAAAGCTTTACCAAGCAATAGGATTGAAGCAGCGTTGTATATACCTTCCATGATTCACAAAAGCGCCACAGAAGTGAGAAGCTACTGCTGCGAGTCGAAGCACCACACGCGAATGAGCTGTTTCTATTGAACGTCAGTCTTGTTTGAGATGTACTAAAATAGGTTAGCTGTCAGATAATGTCGCACTAATGTTGCACAAGTGTCGCTTCACACGTCCAGCAAAAGACGCATAGCTTGCTTTCACTATGCCATCGTGCGACAATTAGATGAGCGTTATTGTCATTTTAGAAATTTTACATTTTTTGTGATTAGTTTTTGTTCTGGAAGTACAAAATCCCCAAAATAAGAAAAGCTTCATAATCTGGATCCACAAGAGCAACGCCATGAGCGACCATGGCGGCCAACGGAGCAACATGCGCGCGTGGAGCTGGGTGCGCGTGGACGGACGCAACGTCGTGGCCGTGCCCACACAGCAGCAGATCCACTTGTACGACAGCGACGACTTCATTCTGCTAAGCACGCTCGCACCCTCGGGCCACGCCAGCGCCATCGCTAAGGTGCGCTGGAGCGCCTTCCACGCCAAGCTCGCGTCGCTCTCGGCTACGCACCTCGTCATCCACGCACCGCAGCTCACTAATGACGATGACGAGAGTGCTGATAGCGATACGAACGAGACGAAGAAGCACACGAAACGTCAAACGAAAGTGCAGTTTGCGCCGATGTGGCAGCTTCAACTACAGCAACAGCAGCAGCAGACTGAGTCAAGTGATGGCGGCGCCAAGCGCATTCACAGCTTCTCATTCTCGCGGTGTGCTGAGCGACTCTTGTTCTCCGACGGCAACGGGATTGGCATCCTCGATATCCACAACTACAACGCAGGCAAAATGCCAGCTGCGGGTGGGGCCATCCCCGAGGCGCAGGTGATCTGGCGCATTACGAGCCACGCTGCTATAGCCAACGAAATCGTCAAGTTTTCGCCGTCGGAGTTTGTATTTGCCTCGCTACAAGGCGGACAAAGCTGGCTGAAGGTATGGCGACTCGCAGATACGGATAATGATGCTACGCAAGAAGGACAAGGAAGCGAAGGACTTGCAACCGTGGCTCCTGTGCACTTCACGAAGAAACTTGTGCGCGTGGACAAGCTCGCGCATCCGGACCCAATTGTCTACTACTCGTGGAAGCCAGCGAACACGCAGCTTCACGCTGCCCGCACGCTCGACGGGTCGCACAAGGCGCAGTGGTTCGAGCCTCCGCGTATCTTGCTCACATGTTCCAATTGCCGCGTGATTCGCATTTGGACAGAGAGTGATACCAGCGATCAGAGTTCGGATTCTCCCGTTCCAGCATTCATAGCGGTGCTCGTGTATCAGCCACATGAGCCGATCAACAACTTCCGCTGGGTACTCTCGAAGAACCGCAACATTAGCGAAGAGAAGTTTGGCAGCGCACACGAACAGAGCAGAACCCAGATCGACTGGATCTCGGGCGTCGACAGGCGCGGTATCCTGCATCTGTGGCGCTTGATCGGCATCCCAACAGCTACGCCGCGGATCGAAGAGACTGGAGTCTGCATCCAGGTGAACGGCGACGAAGGCACTTCTAGCGGCCAGCACTCACGTGCGGGCTCACCATTGACGAGCTTGTCTGACGATGTGGAGCCATTGAGCGAGATCTGCATCATGGCGTATTTCTCCCAGGATTACTTCGAGACGCCCTCGACCTTTGACATCATCCTGCAGCGTGCGGACAACATTATTTTGTCGTACAACATTGCAGTCGCGCGCAAGTCCCTGCGGCCGCACGTCAAGAGGAAGAGCTGGTACCGAAGCCACTCGGGCTCGATCTCTGCGCTCGCCGCCCATCCGTCGCTGCCGCTGATCGCGAGTGTCGGCGCAGAGCCAACGCCGACATCATCAGCAAGAAATAATCAGTCAAGTAGTACGAGCTACGAGGTTTTGATCTTTTGGATCTCGTTCTCTGCGTTCTCCGCCGAGTCGCGCCTGATTCCGTCAGGCGTCCTGAAGTGCGCACAAGATTGTGGAGACGTGCTGTTGGTGCAGTGGGTACCCACTCTCCACTTTGACGCAACGCCGCTGCTGCTCGTCGCCTTTGCCTCGGGCACGATTGAAGTCTATGGCAGAAATGCCAATGCTGCTGGCGTTGTTTCATCACCGAAACGAGCTCGACAGAAAAGCCCAAGCCACCATCAGTTCGGTCGGTCGCCGAGTGTATCGCCATGGACGCACTTTGATTACAGCACAGGCGAGTCGCGAGCCGAGTACGAGGTGGCGTTCCACAAACACGAGCAAATGGGGCTCGGATTCTCCTTTGAGAGCAAGGACGGGAAGCTGATCGTGTCGGGCGTGGCGAGTTCCATGAAGCGAAACGCAATGGGTCAAGTGTCGCTCGGAGACGAAATCGTCGGGATCAACCACACCAGTTTGATTGGCAAGAGCCCTATCGAGGCACGTGAGCTACTGGATGCGATTCCGACAGCCCAGCAGGTGATCGTTCGGTTTCGAGCAAAGTCCACGACAATCCGATCGCCAGTGTCGACAAACATCGGTGCTTCAAGCGGCTTCGAAAACAGCACTTTAAAAATCGACACTAGTCCAACAGTACCGTTTCGAACTGCAGCGTCCACTGACGACGACGAAACATCGGCGGAGGCGCATTCGCAGAAGCTTCGAACCAGTTTCCTGTCGTCCACTCTCAATGAGAGCCTAAACGCTGAGCTTGAGCACTTACACGTTGTGCACGCTGGCAATGTGTCCATGTATGGCGGATGGCGCCAACTCCTTCGCGTGGAAGCTGCGGCGAGTCTAGCTCTGCTGTGCGTGTGTCCCGTGTACGCAGATGATGGAGAATACGTGCCGAGCACCGTGTTGCTGTTTGGACTCACGTCTCTTCCAGGAAAGCTGAGCGCGTGGAAAGGAGCTCAGTCGCCGTCGTCGAAATCCTACGAGCTGACCCCGCTGGATATCGAAAGCAGCACGATCTTGAGGAAGAATGATGTTTCGTCTATTGCTGGCGAGAGAGATTACCGACAACGCGCGTTTTCCAGCAAGAAACAGGGGGAAAGCACCACGGGACTGAACTCGCTCTTGTTTATGGGAGATGCCAGTGGCTCGATCCAGCACTGGCGATGCCGGCTCTTGGGTGACAAGCTGGCGTTTACTCTGATGAGCGCTTTGAGCACTACTGGCGCACAAGACACGGCACCTGACGCCATGACAAGTGGTTCATCACTGGAAAAGTTCTTCCGACGCGGGTACGTTGATCCAGGGAATGCCAATGAGAGGAGCACCAGCACGCCATCATCTGCGAAGAAAATGAAAACTGCTAGTGGACTGCTCCGTGGTGGCATCCACCACATTGAGGTGGACGACCCAAATCGCATCGCAGTTTTGGACTCTGCAAAGCCGGATACGCTGCACATCTACGAAGCTGAGTCGGGACTGGGCATCTTGCGTTTTGAGGAGTCCATTTCTTCTGCTGGTCGAGGCAACATTCTGGGATTCTGCTGGTGCAGCGCGCACGTGGAGTTCAACGTGGACGTGCTCGCTGTGCACTACAGCTCGGGGATCGCCTTGTACCAGTACGACATGAACGTGCATCGCTGGGTCCAGATCGGCAACGATATTATGACTCCGTACTCAATCTTCGACTGTACGCGAGACTCGTCGGCTCTACTCATAGGCGGAGGGTTCCTGAAATCCAGCGAGAGCCAGACGAAACCTGAGCTGTGCACCAGCAATAAAGAGAGTGCATCAGTGTCGAATGAGATACCCGACGTGCTCGGCAAGTGGGACGAACCTGGGAACCTGCTTCAGTATTCAATGGACTGGAAGTCTACCGAGTCACCACAGAAACTTCCGATCTGGCATCCGTACGTGATCATCACGACGCTGTTTGGCATGCACGCGCGAGTTGGATTGAAAGACACACAGCTTGCAGGCGACCAGCCAGCGTACGAGTTCTCTAAGGCGTTCAAAGATGCAGTGCAGATGCTAAAGCTGCTCGCGAAAGTGGTGGAAGACAAAGTGTCGGCGCAAGTGAGCTCAAGAAGTGGCGTTCTGTCGTACTCTGCCTCGCGCAAGGCAAATGGAGGCAGTTCGATCGGCAGACGTGGCTCTGTTGGTCGATACTCAACTGCGGTACACACCAAGCAGATGAGCAAAGCAGAGCACCTCTTTGGCGAGTCGTTGTCAGAGGAGAGTGACAGCATTTTCTCGTACCAGCAGCAAAAGCCAAGCATCGACAATCGAAGCCTCGAGAAATTGGACAAGAGTGAGGCATCCATCATCTCGGAGTGCATCGATGCTCTCCTGCTCCACACTGACACCCAAAACAAGGAAAATGGTGCGCTCCTGTTTGCGTCGTTTGAAAAGGAGCATTTCTTGGAAATGAAGGCCATTCTGCACTACATCGACAAGGTCCAGTCGCTCGGATTCGAGATGGACGCTTCTGCCGCAGATCTCGGTGCCAAGCGCTACTTCTCGTCGTTCTTGTTTACGGAATCGCTCAAGAGTGTGCTCAGCGATCCGAAGTTCGCAGCAACAGACGCAGATAGCAACAGCATCAAAAGAGAAGCTGAGACGCCGCAGGAGAATGGTGACAGAGGTTTTGAAGCGCATCATTCGACTCAGTGGGCAAGTTTGGACGACTCGCCATCGTCAGGGATCCTCTGGGCTCTTCATTCGGACTCGCAGCAGTTTCTCCTGGACAACTGCGTCCACCCGCAAGCCAGGTGGGACGACCTCCGACCCATGTGGCTCGGTCTCTGGGTGAAGAACACGAAGGATTTACGAACCATTGTCGAGCGGTACGTCGATACATCTTTGTTTCCTGGTCTTACCTAGTTTTCTACTGATCTTCCTATTGTATTGCTTTGCAGCCTCGCGAAGAGCACCTTTGCAAAGACGAAGGATGCCATGGACGTGTGTCTATTTTACATTGCGCTTGGGAAGAAGAACGTGCTGGGAGCACTCGCGAAGATCTCAAAGGCTGAACAAAACAAGGTAATCCTCGTTGAGACACCTACTGCTCTATCTGATCAAGGACAGAAATACTGACGCTATCTTGTGGTGTTAATAGAAACTGGCGATGTTCCTGGAAAATGACTTTTCGCAAGAGCGCTGGTGCAATGCCGCAGTGAAGAATGCGTACTCGCTGCTGAGCAAGAAACAGTACGAGACTGCCGCGGCATTCTTCCTCATCTGCGAGCCACCTCGGCTGCAGGAGGCACTGCGAGTGCTCACAGTGCGCATGTCTGACCTGAGCTTAGCGCTCATTATTGCGAGGCTCGTCGAGTACCGCACGAGCGACAAGTTTCAGCAAGACTTCATTAACACTTCCTCGCAGCATGATGTCACAAGCGTCGAGCCAATCACGAAGCATTTGCTACAGCACGATATTGTGCCCCTGTTCCGCGAAAAGAACGATCGCTGGATGGAGAGCTGTGCGCTGTGGTGGCTCGAGGACTTTGAGCAGGCGTCGACCGTGCTACTGCCTTTGTCCCAGGCTGTTGACGCCGCCGACGCTGCGAATGCGTACCCAAAGCAGCACAACCAGAACGATGTGTCCATTCGATGCAGAGCTGTTGTGCATTTCTACATCAACCTGACGTCAATCCCGATCTACTTCCAGTACCTCCACTCGAGCGTCAACTCGGCGCTGATCAGCTGGGCGATGAAAAAGCAAAGACAGGCACTCAGTACCCCCGAGGCGAGCGAGGCAATGGTCTCGGTAGCAAGTCGGCGGAAACTTGCATCGACGGCTGATATCGAACACGCGTTTTCATTCTCGGCGTACGCATGCAAGAGGAACGGATTGAGCGACACGGCGCTGGTTGAGATGCTGCAGGCGCGCCATCTCATTAATGTCCATGCTCGCTTTGAAATTGCCGCTGCTGAGTCTGGTGGCGATAGCGGTGTCTCAGCTACTGGCGACATGGGAAGTGAACCACATGACCGAAACGACGTTGTTTCACCAAGAGTGCGAGCGTCGATGCGTGACCTAAACAAACTCAACCTCTCCATGAAGAACCTCCACACTGTCAGCAGCAAACCACCATGGAGCTCGTCTCCGAGACGCATGAGCGACATGCACCAGCTGGATCTGTCCTCCGTCAATGCGAATGAGAATCCGAGTGACAAGCGCCATCTCTTCGTGCGAGCCAACACGACGAGCCTGAGTCGACTACTCTTCCAGCCGGAGAAGCAGATCTCGAACGTTCCGTGGCTCAAGGCGCAGATCGCGGACATTGAGTGCCGAAGATGGTCGTCGTCCGCGTTTGTCGGGAAAATGATTGGCATCCGCGTTGCGCGAGAGATGATCAGCCATTTCCGAGCCGAGCTGGACCTCTGCTTCCGACACTACGACCCGGACGCCAAGCATTTCCGGGCTGAGCCGCATAAAGAGTTCCTCGAAGAGCTCTGCGCTCCTTTGTGTCAGCAGTTCCAGGTGGACCGCAACTATGTGGTCGAAGCAGCGCTGGGCGTGATGCAGCCGCACGCGTACCTCCACATCGTCGAGGTTTGCTTTTTGCTGTCGGAATTGGGACGTTCTGCAACGCTGTGCAAGTGGATCCAGTACGTCTCGCTCTCGATGCTCCATTCGTGCTCGACGTTTGCCTCTTGCAAGATCACGGATGATATCTACCGCGACTGGGAAGGGCTGACGATCCAGCTCTGCTACATCCTCAACCTGGATGCGCAAGGTCAGCTGCAGTTGCCCAACAGCATTGTCGCTCACGTCGCGGTTGCGGTGCGCACGGGGTGCATCTTCCTCAGCTGGAGTCGCCACCGGTCCAGCATTATCCACGAAGCGATTCTCGCGCCATTCTGTGAGTACTGTTGAATGACTGGCATCTCTTGTGCATGAACCTCATTATCTTTCTTTGTGTAATTGCAGTCGTGAACATGAGAGAGCGGAGCGGAGCCACAGATGACGAATACTTTGCTGAGCTCAGTCTGTTCTCGTTCGAGCAAAACCTGAGCATGGTCCGAAAACTCCAGCAAGACGAGAAGGACACGGCAGATCCGAAGACGTGGAACTTTGCTGGAACGTTTGGGTATACGTTTCTCGAGACCGTCGCGCTGTATTTGCAAGGAAAACGTGGTGGCGATGGAGAAATAGCAGCTGCAATAACGCCACAGCAGCGCATTAGAGCGCACTGGTACAAGCTGCGGAAGATGTACACGCTCATCCTCATGGTCTCGATTCTGCGCACGCATTACGCGCGCTCTCAAGTGTTCCTGAGCGCATTCGATGGTGCCAAGGAGGTGCGGAAAGATCTCGAGGAGCTAGACATCCCGAGCTCGCTGTTCACGCCGCGCAAGATGTGGAAATTCCTAGAAGAAGGGCCGCTCGATGGCATCAAGAGTTGGTACTCGCTCATGGAGTCGCATTTGCGCTGCGAGTTTGACTACTCGGTCAAGGAAGTGACGTGTTTGTGCGGATTGTACGGTCTGGACGGCTCAGCACTCAAATTAGCGAAGCACGTCGCCGTTAATGAGCAGGTCGACGGTCAGAAAGCGGATCACCACCTTCGTCCCAACCACTTGCTGCACTTCCACCTCCACCACCTGTCGCCGAAAGTCCGCAATGCGGAAGAGTACAGCGACCTGCAGACTTTCCTTCATAAGATCGGCATCAGTGACGAGATCCACGCGGAGCTGGTGAAGAAAAGCGACGATTACATCCTGCTATTGATGCAGCACCCGCGGCTGGGCGTAGCAACTTGTCTGCGCCGCTTCCGCGTGGATCCGCGCGTGTACGTCAAGTGCTTCCTCGTGCAGGACGCATTCGACTGGCTCTCAAAAAGCAAGATCTACGCCACTGCTGAAGACTGCCACCAGTTTCTCAAGCGCTGCTGCAAGACCCGGAAGCTTCGTCTTCTGGTGCAGCAAATTGGCCAGCATCACCACTTCTTCCATAGCAGCCACGGCAGCGGTGATGGAGAGGGATCGCATCACCACCACCATCACCTCAACGGAGAACACCAAGACAAAGCTGATAAGGCTAGCGGCAACACAGCTGCAGAAGGCCACCACCATTTAGACGCTGACGTGAATGGGATCACGGAGAAGCTCGTCAACGAAGCGATGATGTTTGTGAACCCGTGGGAGGTCGAGGCTACCGAGAGCGTGCTGCGCTACATGCACAAGATGCGTGCGCCGCGCCATGTGGAGCTTGGTTGGGACCGTCTCAGCCCCCTCTGCGACGAGACCTGCGACGACGTCATTGCGACGGTATTTGGTGATAAGGAGCTCGTTGAGATGTGGAAGTCGACGTGCGGTGAGGGCTGGCTCGTTACGTCCATCACGCAGTACCAGCTCGACGGCGGCTACTCACCTCGGTCTTCTGCTGCAGCTGCTGGATCTGAACCGCACGACTGCGTCACGGAAGAAGCCCAGAGAGTGCCATTCCTGATTGAGATCCACGCCCGGTCGCAGCGCAACGCTATGTTCCGAGAAGTTGGGCTCCCGCACCGGTTCATTGGCGTGCTGTCGGTGAGAATTTGCGTCTGCGGCATAATGAGAGGAGCTGGTCATTGATGTGCTAATGGTGTGTGCGAATACCTGTGTTACTAGGTCACTCTGATTGAAGGACGAGACTTGATCCCGTGCGGCTGGATCATGCACACAGTGAGAACACCTCTGCGATCATGAACGTGCGATGTGGGTCTTTGTGTGTCTGACCATCGCTTCTCTTCTTGTATGGACTATAGAGCGACCCGTACGTGTTCTTTGAGCTGGCTCACGAGAGCGAGCACTGCGCCACTCCCGACTCGTGGAGCATCCAGACGCATCGCAGTCGCGTTGGCACCGGAGGTGTGAGTCCGCGATGGGGGACTGACGAGGACACATTCTCATTCCGCTTCGCGATCCCAACGCACCACGTGCATTTGCGCAGCACCGACGCATCGGGAAGCGAAGGTTCAATTGAGAATGCGTGGCACTCAGGCATCACAGAGGAGAGCAGGAAGGCAGCACACGGACTTGAGTCGCTGTTTCAGGCGGTGTACACCGGTCCGCCGGTGTTGCTCAACTGCTCCGTCTTCCACAAGAGCAAGCTCATGCCGCATCACTTCATGGGGAAAGGAATGGTGAGTATTGCGTGTGTGTCTGTGTGCTTACTTTGATGCCATTGACTATCATTTGGTGTTCCCATTCGCTGACTTGTTGACCTCTTGGACCTGACTTGCATGTGCAGATTCCTCTCAACCAGCTCACGTCAGGCAACCCCATCGACTGTTGGCTCCCGCTCGACCAAGTGCCCAGCGGCGTGCTGCACGTCCGCGTCTCGCTATCGTTCCGCCTCATGTGCTCGAACGTCGCTGGTTTGCACGACGTTGACGATTTCGAGGACAGCTAGGCTATTCCCAAGGTTTGCTGGTTCCGTCTTTTGAGAACTCTCAGGATTCGTGCGTCTTGGACTGGAAGTCGACGCCGGTGATCTTGATTTCTCCAAAGAGGACCAAACAGTCTGCCAGGAGGGACTGACGATGAGAAGGATAAATATGAGGAATGAGCACCAATGGCGGAGTGTACAAGCAGAACCACAAGTGAACGCGAATGAACACACCTCGTCACCGTTAGCGCGTGCTGCGATCGTTGGAAAGTACGTGCGGATTGCGTCTGCAGCCTGCTGGTCAGTCTTCAGGAGCGACATGCCAACCAGAAGAAGATCAGCGGAGACCAGTCAGTTTGAGCTCTTCGTGCCAATACGCAGCCAGAAGAATCAGAGAACGTCGTTCGTTACCAGCAGCATCGTGGACTCGAAGTGGAGCTCGTCGGAGCACAGTTGGCAGACGTCGCCGCCAGTCTTCGCGACCACGACCGCCGCTTCCTGGTCCATCTGTCAAGAGAAGCATCAGTCAGCCCTTATGTACTTAAATTTGTGTGTGAATGTTTTGAAGCCAATGGGCATGTCAATATGAAGAGAAAGCACTCACGTTGAAATGCATGAGCGTCAGTCGGTACTCCTTGTAGCCGCCGTCAGGACAGCGAATGCTGCACATTCACTCACAATTGTCATTAGAGCCAAGCACCGCCAGCCACCACTTTCCTCCTAGCTACACATTCGCATTTTAGAGCTTGCTGCCTTCATACCAGTCGTCGATCGGGAGCTCCTCGGCGAGGATCCCGAGCTGCACATCCGCCTCCGGGTCCTGCAGAAACACGTAGCCCTGGAACCAGTCGCCGTCGCGTGGGAAGCAGAGCACGGCGCGGCCCTCGCCATGAAACGCCATCGCGAACAAGCGAACGAAGACACGGCTGCTGCCGGAAAAGCCCCTCGTGTCTCTCTTCCAAGCGACGACAGCGACAAGAGCAGCAGTGGCGCGTTGGCGGTGGAGCTACAGAGCCTCACGGACGCGCCGCTGGAGCTCGTCAAACAGGTGCGCAAGCTCAACCTGGGCGTGCTGCCCGTGCAATGCCCCGAGTTCTGCTACAAGCGCGCTGTTCGCGACGCCAAGCAGCTCTCCTGGGCGGCAACACTATTGACAACATCAACAACGGCAGCATTGGAGAAAGAAGAGCGCGCTTCTAATAAAAGCGATGCCATTGTGACTGTCGCCGGCGCGATCATCACCGAGTACGAGGCGCTCAACCGCGTGGTGCACGTCCGCACGCTGGCGGTTGAGCCGCGCTACCGGCGTCTCGGCATTGGTCGCCAGCTCATTGACAAGGTCATCGCGCAGGCGTTGGCGCTGCGTCAGGCAACAGAAGGCAATAGCGAGGAGGCTGTGCGAGTGGAGAGTGTGCAGCTGCACGTGCACGTGGGCAACGCGGACGGCCTCGCGTTCTACACGCGCGCGGGCTTCAAGGAGCAGGCGCGGCTGGAGAACTACTACCGCCATCTGGAGCCGCGTGCGTGCCTCGTGCTGAGCTACGCGCTGCCAGATGAGGACAGTGAGAAGCACGCCAGCGAGTGAGTGAGAGCGACTGGTAGCCGCACATTTGCGGTTCAATGGACGGACGATAGATAGCATTGTGTTGGATTTGTTACGTCTCTCTCTGTGAATGACTGAATGGATGGATGTTGTTGTGTGCATATAGCTTAGTAGTAGGCCTTGAAGGTCGCCTGCGTGAACTCGTCGTAGTTCATGCCGTTGTTCCAGCGCGAGAGAAGCGGCGGCACGCCCTTGGGCAAATTCTCGGTCTCGCCGGCCGCCTGCGGGTCGCCGCTGCCCGGGATCGCCATGAGCTCATGCGGTCGCGGCTGCATGAACACGGCGAGCGTCTCGCGGTTCACGCCCGTGACCTGCGGCCCGCGCACGGCGTGCGGCGTGGCCTGCAGCAGGCCGCCCGAGAGGATCTGCGCCGTCTCGCCGATCTGGAAGACGAGGTGACCCGACGGGATGTTCGCCTTGATGATCTCGCCCTTGCGGTTCTTCACGTAGAGGCCCGCGGCCGGATCCGGGTTGGCCACGACGTTGCCGTTCATGTCGGTGAACATGGCCTGTACGAGGCCCGTGAGCGCGCCGTGGTCATTGTGCCAGCCGCACCACGAGAACGAGTCCTCGAGCGTCTGTGCCTGCTGCTGCCGTGCAATCGCGGCCTCGGTGAGCGCGTAGTAGTGTAGCAGGCGTGCCTTGGAGCACTTGACCGTGCTGATGATGCGGTGCAGCTTGCCGCGCTCGTACTCGGCGCTCTTGGACTCGACGAACTTGTCGCACTGATGCGCTACGAGGATGCCCGTGTCCACAATGAGTTGTCCGAGGTCCATGAACGCCGTCTCAAGCGCCGGGAGCTCTATGGCATGACAAGATGAATAATAGTGAGTATACGTAGAGAGAGAGTGATAGAGAAATGAAAGGAGGCATGAAACGTGAAGGACACACGAACCTTCTTTGGGCCAGATGTTGGGGTGGAAGAAGGACGGGAACTGCTCAATGAGCTCTTCGTCGCCACTCGTCGGGTCGTTCGACTCAGGGTTGTTGTAGTACGAGCCCTTGGAGTAGTCGGGCTTGCCCTGCAGGTTCTCCTTGCCGTGGCTCCAGCCGAAGCTGTAGTACGCCTTCTCGAGCGTGCACCGGTCCTTCACGGCGTCCGGCATGTTGGCGAACCTACGCGTTCATTTGCACACACGAGCCAGTTAGTCAGTCCCTTGCACAGCAGCTCATACACACAAGCAATGACAGGACGTACTGGAAGGCGAGCGGCAGCAGCTTCTCGCGCTTGGGGTTGAGCCCCGGAACGCCGCTGACCGTGAGGATGCCCATGCCGTCGTAGCCGAAGGCCTGCTCGATGGCGGACGAGAGGTCGGCCTTGTTCACCAGCTCCTCGTACGTCACGTTGGGCACGTCGCAGGACACGATGGGGACGTTGGCGGCCATGGCTGCTGTTGCTGCTGCTTGTGTGCGGGCGGTGGTGGATTGCAAAATGGGACGGCAGCTCGAGCGATACGCGCGCTTGAGCTCGTGCTTGAGCTCGTGCTTCTGCTGCTCGCCAGCAAATGGCAGACGGCTCCTTGATGATGCAATGCTTGTCAATTTGTAGCCTTCCAAACTTGATATAGTGGGTGGGACAATATATATTATATATAACAGTTATATGAAATAAATACACAATATATAAGCTAAACTATTCAAAATTTCAATCAATATAGAGATGATATCATAGGAAAGAGGGAGTAGATTCGCAAGGTATATCGAAGTTGAAATTCGGCGTGAATGTGTGATCTCATGCGTAGAAACGAGCCACATGTAGCACTTTGTATGCATACCACCGGTTAGTAGACGACGGAGGACACCTCGAGTCATGGTTCTGAAAGGCTCAGCTGATGGCCCTGCCTGTTAGCTTCACTGGTCATCAGGAGTGCGCTTGCCTTTGCAGCGGAGACACGCAGCAAGCAGCACGTGGTCGATCGATCACTCGCTCCCGAGCATTCAAGCTGGTTAGTCCCAGCTTCCCAATGAGGAGGGCTGACAACGTCGCCGCACTCCTGGTCCCCCATTCCTCTGGGGAAACAGGTGAAGCCTCACGTCGTTTGACTCGAGGTCATCGTCCAAAGAGTTCGCGGTGAAACGGAGCTGAGCGAACAGGACCTGACAGTCGGAAGTGAGATCCTTTCTGCGCCGTACCTCCTCGCTCGACTGGACAAGCTGGACGGAGTCATGGTCGAAAGACGTGGCTTGAGAGTGAAGGCGGCCAATTTGCGCGCGTTGTAACGAGAAGGCGAAGATTTGTGCAAGTGGAGTTGGTATTAGAGTTACCAGTTGAGGGAATACACACTAAACTACTTGCACCGGACGTAGAACAAGTGGCCGGTGACAATGGAACGCGAGAAAAGAACAAAGCGCTGAACCCATCAAGACTCCTAGCCAGAGTTAGTTGCCAATCACCGTCGTGCTTAGTCTCGGCGCTTGGTCTTGCAGCTGGGCTTGGGCGTCGCCACGGGTTCGTCCGCTTCGCCGCCGACATTTCCGGTGCTCGGCTTGGCCGTGCGCACGCGGCGCGTGCTGCTGGGCTTTGGCGTGGCGCGCGGCGGCGCTGGGGCCGAAGCTGGGCGGCTGTTGCCTCCTGAAGCGGGGACCGAGGCGTTACCAGTGGCTGGCACCTTCGTCGCCTCACCTGAGACAGCTCCACCGCCACATCGCTGCACTGGACCCGGGACGCCGAACTTGTAGTTCTTCTCGTAGTCCGTGTTACTGCCCTTGTACTGCGAGTTGACAATGTCGGTCGTGTAAAAGTAGAAGCACTTGTCGTTGCCCTGGCCTGTGAGCTTGGTCACGCGGTCACCGCCCACGAACGTAGGGCAGCTCGGTGCCGCCGACTTGGCGCCCGACGTCGTGAGCTTGATGTCCGCGCACGAGCGGAACTGCGGCTCGGCCCAGCCAATGTTGCCGGAGCTCGAGCCGGCGCCGAACCAGGTCCACTGGAGCACGTAGTCGCCGGCCGGCAGCCAGTCGGGGAGTGTGATCTTGTCGCCACAGGTGATCGAGTTGTCACCGCTGTTGTCGCCCGCGTACTTGGTGTTGGCACCCTTGGGCAGGCACGTGGGGCCGGACTCGCGGCACGTGTAGAAGAACGCGTTCTTGTCGAACGTCGCCTTGGACTCCTGACCGCGTGGCGCGAAGGACCAGCGGATGAAGCCGCCCAGGTGGTTGTTGCGCCAGTAACCCACGTCGATGGTCTCGCCAGCTTTGAAGGACGTCGAGCGGCCCGGAGTGTTGCTCGGGCAGCCGATGGTACCTCCAATGTCGCCGCGGGACCCGGTCTCGCGCGACACGGGTTTCACGAGCCACGAATGCGCGTTGGCCGTTGGCGAGAGTGCACCGAGCACCAGGAGCGCCGCCGAGGCGAGTGGGGCCGTGAAGAATTTCATTTTGGCTCGGAGAGAATGGGTAGGTGGATGCAGAGCTGGAGGCAGTGGCTCTGGTTATGACAAGGCGAGTTTGGGAATGAGAGAGAGAAGAAGCGAGGAGCTCAGGAGCTCCGAAGACGCGGCTGGTGTGCTGTAAAGCGGGAGTCCTCATAACGACGCTGCTACATTCGAGGAAGTCATTTCTGGTGGAGTGGTATGTTGCAGGCGCTGCCAAGTATCCCAAAGATCAACAGAATGATGACTCGAGCGTCTCCAGCTGGTTCATGCACAACAAGTCACGACGACGACTGGATCATCATCAACTTGATTGCCAATGGCCTTTGATATCGGGTATATTGATGCTACACCAAATATTTTGGAATGACACAGCCTACTTTAGACCTGATAAATTACATAAAAAGTGTCTATATAAAATAAAGGGCAAATGGATACTGCTCACGACCCTGAGCAGCGAGTCACATTGGAGCGCACCCAGCAAGACTGTTGACGGAAAGCAGGTGGCGCACTTGCTCTGACTCCCGCATGGTTCGTTCTTCCAGACTGCGAAAGTGCTTTCCAACCAAACAAGCAGTGTGTGCGGTGGAATCGCGCGGAGGCTTTAACGGACAACTTCGCTTGACAGGAGTTTCGATCCACGCATTTCGGGTGCCAGTAATCACCCGCGTGCGATTTCGCTATAGTGCTTGAGACGACGAACGAGAAGCGCTCGTGAATGTCCACAGTGTCCATCACGGCACGATAACTCGGTGTTATAAGTCATCTTCACAAATCATACAGGAATTGGAGTACGATACAAGTCTGTAGCTTTAGATCCAAGCAACACCGAGAGCTCTTCTGTAGCTCTTCATCTCTCCATTTATCCCGACAGACACAGACACACACAGTAGACAGCATGAGCGGCCGCATTAACGTGATCTGTGAGCGCATCATGAGCCGCGGATACGAGCCGGAGGCCGCGCAGCCCGGTCTGCTCTCGGTCACAACTTACAACCAGCTGGACTAGAGCAACAAGTGCATCGTCTTCTCCGAGGTGAGTGCATGCGCTTGTAGTAGCTGTGGCGATTATGTGATGCCGCTACGGATGCAAATGCGCGTATGATGCTTGCTTTCACAGGGGCGATCAAAGCAGGACTACGACGCGTGACTCAGCAGCAAGGAGTGCACAGCGAAGATCGAAGAGGTGCTGGACATCCCGTCCAAGCGCACAACAATCTTTAAGCGCCCGAACGAGGACATCTTTTTGCTGTACGCGTCCACGTATCTATGAACCGAACCGATGCCGCGTATGAGAAGGCAAGTACGCGACGAGCGCGAGCGGCTTTAACGAACATGCCATTCGAGCCCCAGACTTTACATTTCATGTGAAGTCAGCAGCCATGAGTGACTTCCTCTTTTGGCGTGTGGACCACATATCGGTCGCAGAAATGACATATGTGGACCACATATATGTATGTGGACCACATAAGGGAGATGATGTTGAAGTGATTCTTGCTCTGTGATTGGCTGAAAATGTTCCCCAACAGATCCTATCCGATTCAATAGGGAGATGATGGACCGAGGGATCGCACGAGCAGAGTATTCGCATCGCTCTCATTCCCGAAAGCGCCGGCTCCCGCTCAAGTCTCCTCCGCTTCCAAATCTCCGAGCCCCCTCTATCACCACCACCATGAGCGCCATCGGAACCCGTCTCGCCGGCCAGGTGGCCGTGATCACCGGTGCAGCTGGCGGCATCGGCCGCAAGTCTGCGATTCTCTTCGCCAAGCAGGGCGCGCGCGTCGTGTGCGCGGACCTGAACGGCGACGCAGCTGCCGAGACCGCGCACCTCGTGCACGAGGAGCTCAAGAAGCTCGGCGGCAGCTCCAAGGACGTGGTCGCGCGCGCGCTCAAGGTGGACGTGTCCAAGAAGAACGACGTGGAGAACATGATCAACGTGGCCGAGAAGGAGTTCGGGAAGCTCAACATCCTCTTCAACAACGCCGGCATCATGCACAGCAGCGACGATGACGCAATCAACACGGAGGAGGACGTGTGGGACCTCACCATGAACATCAACGTCAAGGGTGTATTCTTCGGCTGCAAGTACGCGATCCCGGCGATCCGTCGTGCCGGCGGCGGTTCGATCATCAACACGGCGTCGTTCGTCGGGATCCTCGGCGCAGCCACGCCGCAGCTCGCGTACACGTCGAGCAAGGGCGCCGTGATCGCGATGACGCGCGAGCTCGCGGTCATCCACGCGCGCGAGAACATCCGCGTGAACGCGCTGTGCCCCGGCCCGCTCAACACGGAGCTGCTGCAGAAGTTCCTCGACACGGAGGAGAAGAAGCAGCGCCGCCTCGTTCATGTGCCCATGGGCCGCTTCGGCGAGGCCGCCGAGATGGCCAAGGCCGCTCTGTTCCTGGCCAGCGATGACGCGTCGTACGTCACGGGCACGTCGTTCGTCGTGGATGGCGGCATTACATCGGCGTACGTGACCAGCGAGGCCCACGTGGACCCGTTCAGCGGCCCGAGCGAAGTGTAAGTACGTGGCGTGTGCATAGATGAGTAGCAGCAGCCGGTCGAATTCCCATGAATGATGTGACAAGATGAGATGACGAGATGTTGAGGCAGGAACAGAAGAAGCCATCGTGACGAGCTTTACCTCGCAACAGTAGTAAACAATCGACCGCACGTGAATATGGCCGATTACCTCACGCTCTGTCCAATTGCCTCCATTGCGATCTGTAACATGCAATCCTGCTTGCCAAACGAGTATGGACACCTTCACAATGCATATGCATGGTGTGCTTTGCATGGCGATGAATGACGAGAAGAAGAGGAAGGCGTTTAACATGGTGCTTGGTAGAAAATGGGTTCATTTTTGTATCCTATTTAGCTGCTCGAAGTGCCCCGAGCCTTACAGTCACCCATTTGACTGAAGCGATCTAAACGCGGAAGTTCCACTGCAAAACATACAAACAACAAAGCCCAAATGACAGAGCGTCAGCCCACACGTTTCATCACACAGAACAACAACAGTATCGAGAAGACAAAGAGAACACACCGCTTTGAGCTTGGTGACGGCGCGGAAGCCGTGCTTCGAGAGGCTCACACCCTTGCCCGAGTCGCGGTGGCCCGACCACGGCAGGTACGGGTCGAGCGCGTCGCAGCGGTTCATGAACACGGTGCCGGCGCTCAGCTGCGCGCCCACGCGCATGGCGCGTGCGCGGTCGCTCGTGAACACGGCGGCTGTGAGGCCGTAGGTGCTGTCGTTGATCTTGGCGATGGCCTCATCATCCGAGGACACACGCTGGACGCCCACGATGGGGCCGAACGACTCCTCCTTCATGATGCGCATCGAGTCGTCGCAGCCGGCGAGCAGCGTCGGCGCGAAGAAGCGGCCCTTGCCCGTGGCGTCCGTCGTGATGCCGCTGCCGCCCGTGAGCTGCGTGGCGCCCTTGGCCATCGCGTCCTTCACGTGCGCGTCGAGAAAGGTCGGTGCCGTCGGCAGCGCCATAGGACCTAGCGACGTCGCCGGGTCGAGCGGGTCGCCCAGCGTGTACGACTCGAAGAGGCCCTTGGCGGCATCCACGAACGCGTCGTAGTTGGACTCGTGCACGTAGATGCGCTCGACGCCGCAGCACGACTGGCCGGCGTTGTAGCACACGCCATCCACGAGGCCCTCGGCGGCCGCGACCGGGTCTGCATCCGCTGCCACGTAGCCAGCGTCCTGTGGCATAGTGCAATACAAGTCAGAGTGAAGCCATCAGTGGTAGATTGAACCAATTTGTATAGAGAAATACTTACATTGCCGCCGAGCTCGAGCGTGAGGTCGATGAAGCGCTTGGACGCCACTTGCTGCACCTGACGACCACTGCAACAGCCAAACAACCACAGTCCGTGAACCAGTCGCTATAGTACATCACCAAGCCAATAGCAATAGCGAACGCACCCGTTTACAGAGCCCGTGAAGGACACGAAGGCGGTCTCGGGGCGGTGGATGAGCTCTGCCGCCACGTCGTGGTCCGCGAACGAGGCCTGCAGCACGTGCTTCGGGAAACCCGCCAGCTCAAACGTCTTTTCATAGTGCTCTCCGCAGAGCGGGGTGCGTGGCGAGTGCTTAAGAATGACCGAGTTGCCCGCCAGCACCGCTGGGATGATCGAGTTCACGGCCGTCATCAGCGGGTAGTTCCACGGCGCCTGTCATACATAAGGCCTCGCATGGTTAGCTCTATTGTGCTTTAATACAGTGACGGAGCTTATTCATAATGTAGGGACGTACGATGACGTAGACGACGCCCACGGGCTCGTGGGTGATCTGGCGGAAAAGGCCGTTCTCTTCCGGGAAGGTGTCCGCGCGCAGCGCCTCGTCCGACAGGTGAATGAGCGCTCTATGCATGGAAAACGAAGAGGCACAGATAGGTGGTTAGTGCATTAAGACAGTGACAGCACCAGCAGCAACTACACATCATAAGAGACTCACTTGGCGCGCGCGATGGTGCCGTTCACTTCGTTGCGCGCCTGCTGCAGCGGCTTGCCCATCTGACCCGAGATGTCGCGCGCAATGGACTCGGTGCTGCCCTCGAGTGCGTCGATCCACTTGGTGCAGAGCGCCTGGCGCTCGCTGAGCGGCACGTGCGCCCACTGGCGCTGCGCCACGACCGCCGCGTCGAGCTTGGCGTGCGCCTGCTTGCTCGTGTCGTACGCCACCTCGGTGAACGTCTCGCCCGAGTACGGGTTGTCCACCTTGACACTGTTGTAACCACGCCAAACGTCATAGATTAATGAGTCATAACATATAACAACAGCGACGCATTTGCAGCACGTACGATGTAGCGGAGGCGAAGCCGCGCGTGGCGATGCCACTCTGACGAACGGAGCTCTTGGCGAGCTACAGGCGCGGGTCACATAAAGACACGAGGGTGAGCAGCTCATTTAGCAGCATTAGCAGAAGGCGTCGTGCTCATAGAGCGCACCTGCTTGGACACGTGGCGCAGCATGGTGATGATGGTGATGAAGGTGCTCAGGCCTCTTGGACGTGGTCGTGGGAGAAGATTGCGCTGTGGAACGCACGACGAAGGCGCCTCTGATACTAAACTATGATTAGTTCAAGAGGCTATGTGATATGTTGCAGAAGGATATACACAGTGTTTTGAGACGGAGAAAAAATTGTCTAAAAACAATTATTAACATTACGGTCGTCTCTATTGAAACAGAGAAAGGACAATAAAATAACTGTTCATAGTTGCTGTTTTTGATGGGAACGTGAAGATTCACACACATTTCTTGGATCCGAGAATAGCATCATCCTGTCTTGGTGATGGGAACGAGAAGAGCTGGGCAGCCAGCCGATGACACGCGCAGACGCGATCGATCGTCAGCAGTCACCAGTTGCTTGCCGGCCTTACGCACGCGCCACGAGAGTACGCGCTCATTCATTCCGGGATGCGCGCCGCTCTCACCCACCATCGCCGCACGCTGCGACAGCCGCTGACCACGCATGCTCTGGCTGCAACGTCACGGCTATCATCGGCGGTCCAACAGCAGCACGTGCGCTGGCTGCAACTTCAAGCGCCGCCACCGCATCAGCAGCAGATCAAGTACCTGGTGATCGACGGGTACATCAAGTGGGGACGCGAGGACCTCGAGTCGGGCGGCGCGGTCACGGCCGGCCAGCTCTACGCCGAAATGCTCGTCAAGTGCACACCGCCGCCCTTCGCAGCCACCTACGACCTCATCTTCCCCGCCGACCCGGACTTTGAGCTGCCCGATTTGACACAGGTACGGTTTTGCTATGTGCGCATTGCATTACGGTGCTCTATGGTGTAGATGAGCTCACGCTTTTATCTGTCTGGTGTGGCTTGCGCAATGTTTAGTACCACGCGGTGGGCTGGTCGGGCTCGTCGCTCACGGTGTACAAGTCTGAGGACGAGCGCATCCAGCGCATGGGCGACCTCGTGCGCCGGTGCTTCGCACTGGGCCTGCCGCAGTTCGGGAGCTGCTTTGGCGCGCAGCTGGCGGTCGCCGTGGCCGGCGGCGCCGTCGCGAAGAACAAATTTGGCAAGGAGCTTGGCATCGCGCGCAAGATCAGCCTCACGGAGGCCGGACGCGCGCACCCGATGTACGACGGCAAGCCGTCGGTCTTTGGCGGCTTCACGAGCCACAACGACCAGGTGACGCACATCATGCCGGGCGGCATCAAGCTCGCGCAGAACGCGCACACATCCGTGCAGGCTGTGAGCGTGCGCTTCCTCAAGGGCGACTTCTGGGCCGTGCAGTACCATCCGGAGTACGACCTGCACGAGATCGCGCGGCTTCTCTACTGCCGCCGCAAGGTGTCGATCGAGCTCGGGTTTTTTCGTGACATGGCCGGCGCGGACGCGTTCATCGACGACCTCGAGACGCTCCATGCGGACCGGTCGCGTGAGGATCTCGCGTGGAAGTACGGGATCGACCATGACGTGCTGGACGACGCCGTGCGCACGTGCGAAGTGCGCAACTTCGTCAAGCACCTCGTGCTGCCCTACCACCGGCTCGTGACGACGCATGGTTCTGTTTGAACACATGAACGAGCCTGGAGAATAATTAAATGAACGAATGCGTTTGTGATACATCTATCAATTGCTGGGGTGGCTGCTAAGTTTTCTGCCTCCCATTTTCGCCACATGAGACCTTGGATTGTAAATTGACCATCACTCACCGATCGCGATCGCTTCAAACAGATCTGCTCGTCCAGAATGGCTACCCTGCCTCAATGGATCAAGCAATGAACCACGCAACTTGCATGTATTCACGACAAACGCTCTCCATCCATAGATGCGGCCAGTGCCAATAGCGCAAGACGTCTAGAAGAACTGAGCTGCGCTTGTGGTGGCTTATTAGAAATTCAGAATGATTTGTAATCGTAAAGAAAACAATCAAATCCGAGCATGTATTAGAATGAGAAGCTGTTGCTTGTACGAGTATGCTCTCACGTATCTATCTATCAGACTCATCTCAGCTTCCCTTACACGCTCTTGTTCTTCTTATTGCCGTCAGTACGTTGACGCCGCGCGTTGCGCTTTCGTACGCACAGGATGAGCGCCACGACGCCTGCGACCGCCGCGCCGCTGATGAGAGCGAACTGCTGGAGAGCGTTCATGAGCTCCAGGTGGCGGAACATGCTCACACCGTCGACACTGCGCGACAGGTTCGTCGCCACGTTGATGAGCGCGATGAGCTCGTTGCGGTTGAGATGCGGCATCGCCTGCACGTCGTCCGCGAGCAGGATCTTGATGGCTGTCCCAAGCCCCATGGTCTGGATCTTGCCCCAGAGCCGGCACTTCTCGCACGTCACGCAGTCCATGATGCGGCTCACGTTCAGGAATTTCTCGCGGAACTGCACTTCGAGCTGGCGCTTCTGCTCTTTCGCGTCGATGTACTCGTCGTAGGACATCTGTCCGCGCTGCACGCGGAAGAGCGCTTGCTCGTTGAAGCCCGAGAGCACCGACTTCTTCTCCGACGGACACGCCGTCTGCTCCTTGTCTTCAAAGACGAGCTGCTTTAAGATCGCCTCGACGCGCTTGTCGTCCTCGTCGTTGCCCGTCGAGTAGTCGTACTGCAGGAGCTCGTGGCGGTACCGCCCCAGCGCGCGCATCACGAAGAGGTACGTGAAGTACAAGTTCTGCAGACGCTCCTTGTGCTTGCCCACGCGATGCACGAAGAGCGCCGGGTTCTTGCCCCAGCTGTCGCCGTACTTGTAGCGCAGCGCGATGTGCGTGTTGATCGATGCCTGCAGTCCGGAGATCAAGCGGTAGTAGACGCGCTCTTCAAAGCACATGCCGTCGAGCGTCGACTCGTGGCCGCGCTGCGGCGTGAAGCAGTTCTCCTGGTAGATCGAGTTCCACACGCGCTCGGCCTGGTAGCCGCTGTATCCGGTGTACCGCTCCGGGTTCTCGAGCAAGTTGATGTAGACCATGTTCTCGCCCGGTTCGCCCTGATTGCTCCAGATCTCGGGGCTCTGCTTCTCCTGCCAGCCGCGGAACGTCTCGCCGGCCACGGCATTCGTGCGGTCCACCTTAGACAGCTCGACCTCCTCCCCCGTCTGCTTGGAGCACGGCTTGCCCGGTTCCTCTGACAGTGTGTCTATCTTCTTCGTGGCCAGTGACGTCGTCGCCGTCGGTTTCTTTATGGAGGACGCCTTGTCCTTGACGATGCCGGCGTCCATCTGGAACCATGTCTTGGGGATCTCGTGCGACGGACACTCGCACACGGCGCAGTCGATGCTCGCGCACATGCCGTCGTCGTCGCGCCAGAAGGGACACTCCTTGCCGAGGTCCACCTTAAAGTACCGAAAGAACGTGAGGTGCGAGAGCTCCTGCAGCAGCGGGTGGAAGTGCTCGGACACGGCCTTGTCCACGGTCTCGTAGTCGCAGCCCGAGTCCTGCACGCTGCCGCTCAGCTCGGGCGTGTGGCACACCTGGCACTGCAGGAAGTCGTACATCTCCTTGGGGAAGAGCGCGTGGCGCTGCGCTTTTGCTGGCGCAGGCGCAGTAGCTGCTGGTGACGAGGCGGAAGTGATGGTCACGGGTGTCGCGAGCAGCAGCGCGAGCGCGGCCAGGAGCGAGCGACGCAGGCGTAGCGACAGCATGGCAGTCTCTATGTGTGTGACTCTCTTGAAGGTGGTCGTTCTCGTCCGGTGGCGGCGTGGAGAAATGAGGATTGCGTGGCCGCTTCCTGCACTCGCAACCTTTTCCGAGCGTGACGCGTGCGTGGCCACGCTGCCACGTTTCACGGGAGGGGTGTCAGTTTAGGTTTTATGATTTTGATTGCTCGCAGACCCGCAAGTCAGTGCACCCGTCACCGCGTCTCTTTGTTCACTTGACGACCCGAGCCGTGCCATCCGTTCTGGTGTGGTCCACTCCGTATCTGAACAGAGCCAGCGACGCTTAAATACGATTACCAAAGGACACGCCCATTCGCTTTGCGCGCGCCCGAGCCCCGCGATCTGGCTCGCTCACTTCAGGAAGCTGCTGCTTCACGTGAGGCGAGAACCCCATGCCGTCAGTCTCTTGAACTAGAGGCTCTAGAATGCGACGCATTGCCTTTGCAGCCCACGAGCGGCTGAAGTGGTCATTATATCGACCCTGGATTCTCATCGCGGCGTTTAGCAGCCGCAACCTTTCATCCAGACGAGCGGCGCATACAGCTCGGACTGTGACCATCCCCCACCACACTCAACAGAGATGCATGGCTTGGTGGTGAGCGCCAAAGCTCGTGATGAGCTGCAAATCCTAGACCCAGATCGGTTGGTCTGGTGTGTGGACCACCTCACCCAGCAACTTCAATAGAATCCCGCATACAAATCTCCTGATTGCCCAATCAACTGATTCTATCTTTAGAGCTGTTCGCTCGCACGTTTCTTCATTTCTCCATCGCCCTTCTCTCGTTTAACACCTCATTCTTCACGAGAGACGACCGAGATGCTGGCTGCCAGACGCGCGCTCCAACTCGCGCGCACCGCCCCAACCGTTGCTCTGCGCACGCTCTCGTCGACAGCGACGCCGCTCTCGGTGCTCGTGATCGACGGCTACTCAAAGGAGGGACGCGAGGACCTCCAGGCGGGCGGCGCCAGCACGGCGGGCAAGCTCTATCAGGAGCTGCTCAAGAAGTGCACGCCCAAGGGCAACGTCGTCACAGACATTGTGTACCCGGCCGACGAGGACTTTGCGAGCCCCGACCTGTCCAAGGTGCGCTTTGTTTCTGTGTGTGCGTGTGGACATGTTGAAGTTGGTTTATGTGTGTTGATTAACACGTATTGATCATTCGTTCGTGTCTGTTTATGTGTGTGTATAGTACCACGCGGTGGCGTGGACCGGGTGCTCGCTCACGATCTACGAGACCCACGATGTGCGCGTGTCCAAGCAAATCGACTTTGCGAAGAAGGTCTTTGAATACGGTGAGTGAGCATGGACCACAACGCTTTATACACGCTGTGCATTATGTGCTGACGCTTGTCTATTTAACTCAATCTGTCATATCAAACAGGCCTCCCGCAGTACGGGAGCTGCTGGGCGGCGCAGATCGCTGTGGCGGCGGCCGGCGGCCACTGCGGTCTGAACCCGCGCGGCCGCGAGATGGGCATCGCGCGCAAGATCGCGCTTACGCCCGAGGGCCGCGCGCACCCGATGTTCGAGGGCAAGCCGACCGTGTTCGACGCGTTCACGAGCCACAACGACGAGATCACGCACATCGCCCCCGGCGGCCTGCACCTCGCGGGCAGCGACTTCACGTCCGTCCAGGCCGTGGCGATCCGCCACAAGAACGTGAGTGCTCTAAAAGAAATTGGTTCTGTGAATGGCTTGATACTGACACTGTGTTGTCTATGAACACTTTCACACAACAGGGCGAGTTCTGGGGCGTGCAGTACCACCCGGAGTACGATCTCCACGAGCTCGCGCGCTTGACGTACTGTCGCCGCGCCAAGCTCGTGAGCATGGGCTTCTTCCCGGACATGAAGACCGCGGACGAGTACGTAGACGACCTCGAGAACCTGCACATCGACCCGTCGCGCTACGACATCGCGTGGCGCCTCGGCATCGACGCCGACGTGATGGACGAGACGATTAAGAACTGCGAGACGCGCAACTTCATCAAGCACCTCGCGCTGCCGTACAAGGCCGTGCTCGAGGGCAAGAACTAGAAAAGTGTGAGAACCATCTTTTCCCATTTGCCAGGCTACTGAACCAACAACGAATAACAACAAGCCACCACGGCTTTCAGCAATGCCAGCAATATTCAAATGAGAATCAACATGCACTTGCATTAGAAAGCTGAGAATGTGAGCTACGCTACTGGAGCTCTTCGCCTGGTTGGCTCTTTCATGTAATGGCCCGCCATCCACTTGCTGGTCACGAGACCTAGTTGGTGCCCTTCTTCTTGGCGGCCTTCTGCATCTTGTTGGCCTGCGCGTTGACCTTGGCCTCACGCACGAACGGCAGGTACGTGACGCCGCCCATGAAAGGAACGAGCACCTCGGGCACCTTGACGCCGTTCTCGTCCTGGTAGTTCTCTAAAATGCAGCAAACAGTGCGCGTCGAGGCGCAGAGCGTCGAGTTAAGCATGTGCACGTACTTCTTCTCGCGCTGGTTCTCCTTCTTGATGCCGCAGCGGATTTCCATCGCGCGGGACTGGTAGTCTGTGCAGTTAGACGCCGACACGAGCTCGCGGTACTCCTTGTACGCTGGGAACCACGCCTCGAGGTCGAACTTCTTCGTCGCCGCGTTGTTCAACTCGCCCGACACGATGTTCACGACGCGGTACGGCAGGTTGAGCGACTGATAGAAGTCCTCGGCGTGCTTGATCATCTCCTCATGCATGGCCGCCGAGTGCTCCGGTTCCGTGATGCAGAACTGCTCAATCTTGTCGAACTGGTGCACGCGGAAGATGCCCCACGTGTCCTTGCCGTGCGAGCCGGCCTCCTTGCGGAAGCACGTGGAGAAGCCACCGTAGCGCAGCGGCAGCGCGCTTTCTTGGATCCATTCGCCCTTATGGTAGCCGCAGATCGGCTGCTCCGACGTCGCGATGAGGTACTTCTCGTCCTCGCCGACCACCTTGTAGAGCTGCTCGTCAAAGTCGTCCAGCTGCGCCACCTGCGCCATCACATCCTTGTTCATAAAGAAAGGCGGCTTGAGCATCTTGTACTTGCGGTTCATGAGGAACGCCGACGCGTACGACATAAGCGCCTGCTCCAAGAGGAAGCCGTAGCCCGTCAAGAAGTACGCGCGGTGGCCCGCGACCTGCACGCCGCGCTCTGGCTCGTAGCCGTCGATGCGGTGCAGCACTTCGTGGTGGAAGTGGAGACCTTCCTGCTGGATCGGTGTGCCCCACTCCTTCACGATCAGATTGTCGTCCTCGTTGTTGGACACAGGCACGCTCGGGTCGACCGTGTTGCCAATCTTCGTGAGCTCCTTCTCGACGACCTCCTTGAGCGCGTCCGCCTCCTTTTTCTTCTCCGGAATGAGCGCGGCGAGCTCCTTGCGCTCGTCGCTGATCGCCTTGAAGTCCTGCTTGGCCTTGCTCAGCTCCTTGATCTGAGCCTGCAGCGCGTTCACCTTCATCTGCATCGTCTCGACCTCACCCTGTTTCTGGCGCCACTCCTCGTCGAGCGCGACCACCTGGTCCACCAGGTCCACGTCCAGGAAGCGCTTCTGCTGGTCCGAGCGCACCTGCTCTGGGTCCCCGCCGCGCTCCTTGCGCAGGCGGTTGATGTCGATCGGCATGGCTGCTTCCTTGCGCTTCTTTGGTTGCCTCGCTTGCTGGCTCCCCTGGAAAGAAAATTGTGGCGACCAGGAAGGGTTCTGCACCACACACCCAGCCACATCTTTGAAGGAGAACCTGCTTATTATCGTGTTCGACAGAATCATACATTTAACAAGTTTGTTGTCGAGGCATCTATTTGGGTTAAAGAGGACAATACGTGGCAATACAGTTCGCAAGTGAGTTTGTCTGTCTACAACTGTAAATAAAGAAAGCCAGCTCAATTCGTACTTGATCGAAGCGAACCTGTGGAGCAGCGTAACTGGTTTTGTACCCATTTCGTTGCGTGAGGCGATGCTTGTGGTGGTGACGTTCCACTGCTCGCGTTCGCAGAAAGAACTTGTGGTTAATGGCGTGACGACACGAGCGCTGCTGCAACGCGAAAGCTCTTGTGGCTGGAACAACCTGAGCATACTGCAATACGTGAAGCTGAATGGAAGCAATTGCTCATAAATCACCTTCGCGTATTCGTTCATTCGGTTCTGCTGCTGCTGTGTCGCTTCGCCAACGAGCTACCCGCGACGAAAGAGAAAGAAACGCGAGCGATTGATAGCACCATCACAATCACGTCGCATCGCACTACAACTGACAACTTAGAGCAGCGTGCTGCGCGAGTGGCGGTCCTGCGTGGCGGTGAAGCGGTCTACGACCGTGTTTGCATTCGTCGCCCCCTTCGTGAGTGTCGCCAAGTACGACACCAAAAGCGCGTCATTGTATTCCTACACACATAAACAAAGATTACATAAGACATCACCAGCGTAGCAAATAAGTGTACTCTGATAACATGCACACACCTGCAGGAAAGCCGCATCGAAGCTCTTGGAAGTCATCGCTGGGAGCTGGTTGCAGATGCTCGAGATGTGACGAAGCAGGTTGTGGTCCATCGGAGCATCGCCTGTTGTTTTCAAACCCACATCATTGTCATTGAGCATGGTCAATGCCCAGTGTTTACTTCGCGTTCTATTGCTGTCTTCAACAACAAATCAAGGAACATACCGTTCTTCATGGCTTGCAAGAACCGGATCAGCACGTCCACTTGGCGGTCGAGCATCTTCATCGCGTCGCGCACATTGCCCAAGTACGGGTGCACTAAACGTCACACAGCAGAAAGTATAGCATCAGTACACCAATTTCAAAAGAGCCACAATACAGTGGCTCATCGCAGAGGTAAACAAACAAATAAGTGAACCCATACGCGAAGACTTGGAGCTGTCGCCGATCGGCGCGATCTTCGAGATGTGGTCCACCGAAATGCCCTCCGTCTCGGACGTCTCGACTTTGAACGGCGCCTTCACAAAGATTGTCGTTGGCGCGCCATTCAGCACGTGTAGCTCTGACTCGAAGAGCGTGATCGGCAGCTTCTTCTTCGTGCTCAGACCCTTGGACACCGGGTCCAGCAGCATAAACAGCGGGCTCTCATTGAACTCCATCACCTACGATATAGACCATACAATCGACTGGCTGTCAGTATCTACATGCAAATAAAGAATGAGGGTGGTGTCACATGAATACAAAGAATGGAAGCGAACCGATCGGTGGGTTGCCAGGTCGGTTGGCAGCACTTTCGTGCCGACCGTGTACCACCCGAGCAGCTCAAAGCCCGGGAAGACCTGAGAAACTGTAGCATGCGTACAAAGATTACAACGTCGTTAACAGCTCTTCTAGCTATCAAGGGTTGTATGGGGAACATAGGAAAAGAGGGTAAAGAGCACCCAGCACGTACACTGCTGGATACGTGAGGTCAGAAACTCCTTGTCGAGCTGCACTTCGCCGTTCACCACGTCGTAGCGCATCTCGAACGAATCGAAGACCGACACGTCCAGTCCGTTCTGGACACCGAAGAGCGCGCCGATCGCCTGCGGCATTTTGGTGTCTGCGGCAGCAGCAGCACCTGCTGCCTGCTGGTCCTGCTGGAAGTTGCGGCGCTCGCGCGTGAAGTGGTCGGCGACGTTCATGATCACGAGCGGGTGCACTTGGATCTGTCGCTCGCCGCCGCCGCTGCCGCGCTCGTCGCGCTGCACGAGGTGCTCTTCGCCCGCCGTGAGGCTCTCGTCCGCGCTCCGCATCTCTGTGTCCTGCATGCTGTCTGTTTTGTCGTTGCTTGAATTGGGAAGCTACACGAAAAAGCTTCTTTGGTGCGGATACGTCGTGGATAATGAGTAGCATTGTTCTAAAGTATGTTCTTGAGAAGGAATTGTTATTCTTTATAGCAGTTTGTTATTCTAATAAATTAGAAAGGTATTTGTTGTCTGAAAGAGAGAATAAGCAGCTTATTATGATCGGCTGTGTGTAGAATTGTAGAAAATCAAACTTACCACATACACTGTAGCTTCGACAAAGTACGACTTGCATGTTGGGTCTCAGGGAACATGCCAATCCACCATCTATAGCTCACTGATGCTGTTTTGTAAGCAATCACTAATCGTACTTATACGGATTCATACATTACAGCTAGCTGTCACGTGTTATCGTCACTTGCAGGACGGTGACGCTAGCCCACCTAATTTACTTCGGTTCCTTTTCGTCTGAACATCCAGGACAGCTTGTATGGGCGTTTGTATGCGCTGACTGCCATCAGGCAGGCACACTCTCACGCACGTACACAAGCAGCACACGCCCACGTCGACTCGATCGCTCGCCCGCTCTCCGTGTGTGCTGTCGACGCCCCACCGCGTCCTCTCGTCTCTCTCTCTGTCCCCACCAGCCGTCCATCCGTCCTCTGGACTATCTATCGGCAGTCAGGCGACAGACATGGCGGCGGATCTTACCGATGAGTTCCTCTGGTCCCTCGATGTGCGTATTGCGCTATTTATAAACCATTACATGCTGCTGCTACTATTGGACACGTCTGACGGTTATCTCTCTCTTCATGATGGGGCTCCATGCGCGCGCATCCCACATGCAGTCGTTGATCCAGGAGAATGCGCACGTGGAGGTCGATCCAGACGGCGAGCTAGCGCGCGCCAGTGTGCTTTCGCAGGACATCGACCCGTTCCTGTTCTCTGGCGGCAGCAATAGTCGAAGCACGAACGGCGCAATGATTGGCAGCGACTACATCTACGGCCGCGCCACGGAGCAGCTCCGTGCGTCTCTCGCGGCCGAGCCCATTCACGAAGAAGAGGACGACCAGGAGGCGCGCGAGAAGTGCAGTGGCGACGTCGTGAGCGGCTTTGAGGAGCAACTGCCGGCCACGTGGACAGACCCGACCGGCTCCTTCCATCTGGACGTCGTGGGCAGCTACGCCATCAAGGCGAGCGGACGAAGCGTCAGCGACGACACGGACCGGTCGTTCTCCGTAGCGTCAGACCAGTCGTGCGACGAGGCCTCGCCGCCCGCGAGCCCGCTCTTTGGCTCGTCTATTAAGATCATGTCCAACCTGTCGTCCGCCTCGGAGTTCAGTTACGAGCAGCGCATCGAGAAGACGCTGACTGAGAGCATGGGAAAGCACCGGACACTGGAACAGAGCGGCGGCAGCGAAACCGCGGGCTCGGCGAGCGCCGAGAGCCCCACGACGCCCACGTTTCCCCCACAGCAGTTCACCATGAGCGACATTGCGCATTTCGACGCGCACTTTGGCCGCGAGCTGTACCTGGAGCAGCTCGGCAGGAGCTTCGTCGATGGCTCGGGCTCCAAATCGCTCGCGTCCTACCGCATGTCGTCATACCACCGCATGTCGTCGATGGCGACTGACATTATCAAGCAGGGCTGGCTCATGAAGCGCGGCGAAGTGGTGCCGAGCTGGCACCGCCGATGGTTCACACTGCGGCGAATGTACGTCAATGGCTACGGTAGTGTGCTATTGATGTTAACATTGATACTCATGCGATGTGTGTGTTAATAACCGCAGGCCTGAAGGACCGATGCTCTCATACGCGCGCGACAACTCGGAGTCGGCGCCTACAAAGGTGATCGCGCTGAGCTCCACGTCGCGCTGCATCGTGCGGCCGAAGCTGTCGCGCGACCACGAGTTCCGCGTGATCACGTCGACGGACTCGTCGCGAAGGGAGTTCGCGCTCGCGGGCGCCTCGAACTTTGAGATGACCGAGTGGGTCTGCTCCATCCAGTCGGCCATCAACGCCGGCAACAAGTCCACCTTTGAAGGTACCGTAAGCTGGCATTCTAGTTTACGTACGACACGCTGATTCTAACTTGATCGCTGTGGCATGTTAACTTCAGGCTCAGAGGACTTCCAGCGGATATGGAACGAGGCAGGCATCGACGGTTTCTTGCTCCGATATGGGATCCGCAAGTGCAGCTCACGGAACCACCTGCAGACGCGCGTGCTGGAGCTCAACTTTGCCGAGCAGACGATCACAAACTCGCGTCGCGGCGAGTCGCTCACCACACTGTATTTCAACGACGTGCTCAAGGTCTCCGTGTCCACTGCGCGACCCAACAACGAGGAGTACGGCATCGTCTTGGACTTCAACGGACGGCACCGCTCGTGGCCGATCTACCTGGACACGAAGGAGGCGCGCGACGATCTGCTCGGCATCCTACAGAAGATCGCTGATAAGGACGTGAACGGCGAAGACCTGGAGATGCGCAGCTCTAGGCTGATCCTCAAGACGGGCTACATGGAAAGAAAGAATGTCGCTGCTGATGTGCGCGTCGTCGGACCGCATGCGACGCTGAAAGGCCGGTTGTTCGTGTGTCTGTACGAGAACTGTCTTGTGATCTACCCAGAGGACGGCGACATGACCGCGCGGCCGTGGTACGTCGTCACGCTCAAGGGCATCCAGGTGTCCTGCAAGGAGGACAAGTGCATGCTGATCTTCGGACGGCTCGTGATGATCTGCGCGTCCCCCGCCGAGACGCACGTGTGGTACAACGCGATCCTGAGTGCGATCATGCTCCCCGCGGAGATCATTGAGCTGGAGCTCAAGGAGCGCGTGAAGATCCGCAACGCCTTCCACGCGTCGGTCTCAAGGTTACGCAAACTGCTCAAGGCCAAGGTCAAGCCCGAGGTGAACGGCCCGCCGAAGGACCAGAAGGCCATCGAGCTCATGATGCGCGTCCTGTGGCAGTTGATCTTCCCAGGTACCGTAAAGAACGCACATTCGAGGTAGTTGGTTGTGGACATTTGTGAGCTGATTGACTGATGTGCGACTCTTCTTTTACGATACAGGCGAGGAGTACACCTCCAATAGCGATCCGCGATGGCTCGAAGTTGGCTTCCAGAGAGGCGGCCCTGCGTCCGACCTCCGCTCCAGTGGACTCTTGGGGCTCTACTGCCTCATCTACTTCGTGGACAACCCGACGAGCGAGTTCCAGCGCATCCTCGACCGCACACGGCACGGCGTGAGCGAGGGCAACATGAAGAACTACCCGCTGGCGATCGCCTGCATCAACGTGACCGCCGTGCTGACCGAGACGCTCGGTTTTGGCGACGCCGGCACCCACTCGGCTGGCTGCTCAGTGAACGCCATGAAGACGTTCGTGCACCTGATTGGTCAGACCGTGGCCCGCGCACCCTACGAGCGAGACCGCACGGCATCCGTGACGTCCACACGCGCGCTCGTGTCGTTTGATTCCTGGGAAGAAATTGTCGGCGAGGCGGACAACCACGTGTTCGAGGACATCTTCTGTCTGCTCTTCCCCGTGCTCGACGTGCTCTTTGTTGAGATGGGAGCGGTACGTTTGATAGCCAACCCGCAGTTGAAAATCGTTTGTATTATGGATGCTGACGATAGTGGTGTGTATGTATGTGTGTACGTAGGGCTACATGGAGTTTGGGCAGGTCGTGAGCGCCTTCCGCCGCCGCATTGGCGTGATTTTTGACGCGCTGCCGAAGACTATGGGCGAGCTCGCGGCTCTCGCCGCCGAGCCATGCACCGACAAGCTCGTGGATCCCAGTATGCTGGGGAGAGCGAGCAAGTGAGTAGTTACGCGTCACTAAGGCCAGCGTGAGAGGAATCGGAGCGAAAGACGTTTGGGACTCGACATGAAATAGAAGACGAGGTATGAATAGAGGAAAAGCAAAATAGAGACACTGAAGGACCGATATGTGGATGATGGATGGATACAATTGTGCACGCTCGGATCTCGAACGCGCGCGGCCAACCGATCACTCTTCACACTCGACAAGGCGTGGGCTGTTCAGTATGCCTTCGCTGCAGCCTAAAGCTGACAGGATTGGAGAGATGACGGAGGATTTGATGCACTTTTGATGTAGTGCTGTTCTTACTTGCTGTGCCACCAACGTCAGGTTGTCGAGATGGTGTCCATATTCGTTCGCTTTTTGACAATACTACCGAGGCTATTGTTATACACTGTCAACAGATATCCATGAAGCCACTTGACCACACAAGCACGACTTGCTGGCTCTCTCTCTCTCTTACGCTCTCCTACGCGACCGTCGTG